>JACEFZ010028256.1:0-247500 GCA_014155875.1 Cepaea nemoralis
CAACCAAAACGGTTCGGGACTTTTGAGGGTTGCTTAAAAAAAATAAAAAACAAACTCACCCGTACAAAAACCAAAAACCCAAAACCAAAAAAACACCCACCAAAAAACACACACACCCCACACACACACAAAATCCAAACCCCAAAAAAGGTAATTAGGTGTGAAGTGATGCTAGTAGATAAATACCCAGTAGGTAGGTAGACAGACCTAGCAGGCAGACACACACAATACACACACGCACAAATAGAAAATAGGTAGCTAGGTAGTTTGATAACTAGACATGCAGGCGAGCAGACAAGCAAGCAGGTAGCTAGATAGATAGTTAAGTATGTAGGTATACAGGCCAGATGGCTTTAGGTAATTACGTAGTAATGCAAGTAGATAAATACACAGTAGGTGATAGACAGACTAATTGCTTTACTTCCAGACAGACAATACTACCCACAGACAGACAGACAGACAATACTACCCACAGACAGACAGACAGACAGATAGGCGGACACTATTGCTGTTTGTGATCTCTTGGCAAGTTTACGTTTAGTAGTTTGCCATTGCTTTCTGAGCGGCCAGCATCCATACCATTTTGTACAATACCAACGCAATGCGGTCTGCTTCCAAATCGTCCGCAGATGAGTTTTTAACGCTGTATGGGGATTACGAACTGCGTCCATAACGCCTTGGTCACGGAGCATGTGCCAGATGAATGTCGCAAATATTGCATGTTTATAGCACAACGGATGTGCCAGATGAATGTCGCAAATATTGCATGTTTATAGCACAACGGATGTGCCAGATGAATGTTGCAAATATCGCATATTTGTAGTACGACGGATGTGCCAGATGAATGTCACAAACATCGTATGTTTGTAGCACAACGGATGAGCCAGATGAATGTCGCAAATATCGCATGTATGTAGCTCAATGGATGTGCCAGATGAATGTCTCAAACATCGCGTCTTTGTAGCACAACGGATGTGCCAGATGAATGTTGCAAACATCGCATGTTTGCAGCACAACGGATGTGCCAGATGAATGTCGCAAATTTCACATTTTTGTAGCACAACGAATGTGCCAGATGAATGTCGCAAATATCGCGTGTTTGTAGCACAACGGATGTGCCAGATGAAAGACGCAGATTGCTTGCTTGATTCAAAAACAAAAATTCCAAATTCGGTCTCGTTCGACCTGTTTCTTCAGCCTTGATTAGAGTTGAAATCCGTAGATGTGTGGGATTTTTAAACCCTGTTTCCGTCTGTTCGCTCTTACGAGTGAGTCCTATCTCATTCAGTAGCATGTCCTTTGCAGAACCTAGCTCCCTTAACAACCTTCCGGAAAACCTCTCGATCATAAGCAAGATGTCCTGCGTCTGATACACCCATCTGGAGATCATCCGCCACATCCTGCACCCATCTTCTATTTGGCCTTCCTCTTCCTCTCTTCCCAGGCATATAACCTTCCATTATTGTTCTCTCCAAACTTTCGTTACGTTTCAAGTGACCAAAATATTTCAATTGTCTTTGTTTTATTGTCTTTAATAGGCAGCCTTCTTTAATATTCAGCTCTTGAAGTCCTATCTCGGACTGGTTTATAAGCGTTTGTATCTGTGACGTCAGCTGGGAGATCGGTCGGCGAGGTATCCTTTGTGCCCGATTCCTCTGGCGGTTTATTCAGTGTTGGCTTCTGGCTCGTCTGTTTCGTTAGGATGCAGTCCTTATAAGGAAATTAACAACTAAATTTCTACATGAAACATTCAAGTTGGAAACATAAAGAGAAATTTAATTGTTAATTTTTTGTACAATTTTATTGTTGAAATTTTATTTTGTTCCTTCAATTATAGTGACTTATTACATAAGATACGTTTAATTTTCTGAAATACAGCTGTTGTCTGCATAGGGGACGGGCGAATATCTGATAAGTTTCGATGAACTTTGGTCAAACTTTTCACGTTTGGTTAACAAAGTTTCCTACTTTTTTATGAGTTTTGTTTGAAATTTGGTCAAACTTGTCCAAAAATTTTCACATTTGGTTAACACATTTTCTTACTTGGCCAAGATTTTTACCCTTTGGTTAACAAAGTTTCTTACTTTTCATAAGTGTGGGTGAAATTTGGTCACACTTTTCACATCTGGACAACAAAATTTCCAACTTTTCATAAGTTTGGGTGAAAGTTGGTGTAGCGTAGCGTATACTACTAGGATGGAAAATGGAAAATGAGTGGTTCGTAGCTCAATCACTGGTCGTGACTACGGCTACTGTTGATCAGGGTGTAGGCTCTGCGAATGACAGTGAGAATGACAGTGAGAAGGGGTGAATAATCCTTCAAGACAGAGTTGTAAGTTCTTTTGGCCATGTCATAGTCCTGCATGGCCTGCTTGTCTCATAATGTTCAATAGCATGCACTATCTCAATTTACATATTTTGACTCCTTATCTGAAATCTAGTTCATTTCTCTCTGCTGATATTTAGATCAAATAGTACAATCACAATGCTCTACGTCAAAGATCACATTCCCCAATATATATATATATATATATATATATATATATATATATATATATATATATATATATATATATATATATATATATATATATATATATATATATATATATAATTTTTTTTCTAAGTCATGATTAATCATGGAAACATGAACTACAATTCACATAATGAATTAACAGTACATATCATTGGATGACTTCAATGGAATGAAACTCATGACGCCACAACTCCGACGTCACCATATACATTAACAAACCATTAAATCGATGAAACAACACACGTCGTTTTCCAAGTATAGAAACACACAAACTACACTCCACACGATGAATTAACATCACATATTGATGAATTACATAGAATGAAATGAAATCACACACAAGTTCACTTAAAGAGTTATGAGTTGTACTCCTAGCAATAGTCTTCCTTATATTTTATTAAACATAATTAATTATCTAGAAGATTTCTAGCTAGGTTTAAGATCACTTTCACTATACACAAGAACAATATTAGGGTTGGAGAATTCCCCCAAAGTTTGAACTTTGTTAAGTGGGCTATAGTGGACCACATGGTAGTAATCTGACTATGGGCAAGATAGAGATTAATAAATAATAATTAATTGTAACTTATTCACTCTCTGAACTAATTCCTTCAACTAATAAGTATTGTATCTAGAGAAATACGCTAGTTCCGAAGTTAAGCACATAATTACTATATCTTAACTCTAATCGTCTACTGACTAACTCAGGTTTCGTTACGCAGGTGAATACTTAATTTTTGCTAATCAATTAATGTAATTTAGCCCTGCTTTTAATGCCACATGCGACGAGCTTTGCGTTTTACCCTTGTCGGCAAGCCACATGGCACAAACATGGTACTAATTCTAGTATTAGTTAACTAACACTAGTTTTAATTAATGGTGTCTGTCATGGAACTGCTGAGAATTCACCTGGTAAAACTCCCAAAAGTCCAATTCCCCTTTTCGTCAGCCTAGAACAGCCGACCTAGTCTAAAGGATACAATCGAGGTAATAATGTACCCTACGCAAGGGCGATTGGTGGCCCTTGACTTCTAGACTATTCGGGTGAGTAAAGCTCAACCCAACCGGGTCCACTAACGCATGCGAAATAACCTTCTCAGAACAAAGACAGGCTCAGTTGAGATCCGGCCTTGCTAGAAAGAAGTTGTGTTTGGACGACTGTGTTAATTCGTAATGGGAAAGGGGATGCCATTGTTTTGCTGTTTGTCGAAGAAAACTGACATAACGTCCAGTGTTGGAACGGGAGCTAATCAATTCTGAATGCACAGTTTGTCTTAAGGTTCTACTTTCTGAGAGACTTACGTGACGGGACCAGAGGAAGATGACTTCGTGAAGGCTGCTAAATGGCTGGCTTACCTACGTGACGTGAAGTGATGCTTCTACACCACACCACGTGCCGGGAAGTCACTACGCCACAGTCCAGTCCCGTCTCAACCGCTAAATGATCTTCAGTCAGTCCACCAAGTATTATGATGGATACTCACGGGCGAGTATCGTGTCCTCTTGTCTGTGATCATTTTTGACATTGTGACCCTCTGGCCCAACGGGTAGAGCAGAACTACATTACCCGTTATTTCAGGATGGCCTGGTGTTCCGGGAACATTCTACCATTTCGTAATAGGAACATTGGTGACATTCATTACAGGGTCATGCGCTACCCATACTGACTTTGAGTGACAGAGTCCACTTGAACTGTGCCAACTTTCTGTGCTTATAGGCCCAGTTATAACCATCCTGATCCCATTAGAGACCACCATCTATTTCCAGAACTTTGACATTGTTAAATGTGTGTTAAATGTTATGATGGCTTCTTAGGACTGTTGTCTAGCACAGGCCTTACCAGTGAATCTTGAATGACAGGTCTTCAGAACTTCTAAGGGGAAGTTAGTCCGAAGTCATCACGTACCAACGCAACTTGGAGTCACCACATTGACGTGTTAGTCATTCTAGTTGAGTCTACACCTCGGCAGAGACATTCCACGCTACGTGTGCAGATGAGTGACCTCTTTAACCTTGTGGTATCGTACACAGTGTACAGTGATGAGTGAGACGGCCTGAGACTAATCCAGATAGCCATTTCTGCTATCGCCTGGCGGTGGCCAGGAGTCTCTCATGAACATTCCCCTTGTTGATAATCCTCTTGTACATTATATCATCTAGCCATTATGTGTAGACACCAGAGTCTGTTCTGGATGAGAGGTGAAAAGGGTATTGTCCAGCGGTTGATAGTGCAGGAGACAGGAATCCAGGGGCTGGTGGGGTCTGTAGACTGAGAGTAATCGTATTCCCAGAGGGCCTCTATTCCGTTATTAAGGTGTAATAGTATGCTTCCCTCAGCCCAGGAAATACTACGACATTACTTGGGGGCTCGTCTGGGAGATTGATGAGACAGCTCTGGTGATTATGTTTAGGACCCTTCATTCCTAGTATCTCTATTCAGGTCTACATAGGTCTTTGGTCCTATTTCTTCTCTTGACAAAGACAGATTGACTTGTGGTGTGTTGTGACGCCATATATAGATTAGATAGATTAGATTGGTGTATTGCATATCTATATCTTGCATTAATTATCTATCACTCACCCTACTAACATATACTCTCTAATTATGGCATCCACCAAATTAAATGTGGATGAAGTGCGGGCAACCGGCGAAGGAATAGGCCTGACCGGCACTGCACTATCAGAGTATATACAAGGGGTTGAGAGAGACTTCCGTCAGGAAGAGAGAGAGAGAAGACAGCAAGAAGCGGAGGATCGAAGGATGGCCTTGGAGTTGAAGAAGTTCGAAGCCGAACAAGCCGCTAGGAAGTTCGAAGCCAAACAAGCCGCTAGGAAGTTCGAAGTTGAACAAGCCGCTAAGAAGTTTGAAGCCGAGCAAGCCGCTAAGAAATTCGAAGCCGAACAAGAGGCTCAAAAGCGAGAGCATGAGTACCACATGCGGGAACTCAAGCTCAGGGCACAATCAAGTAGGGATACGGAAGGAGCCGTAGGAGGGTCTTCACTCCCTGGTTCACTAGCTTAGATCGACATGGTTATCATGCCATGAAGTTTCCGTTACCGATTTTTGAGGAAGATAAGGAAAAGATAGATCAGTTCTTACAGAAATTCAAGGCTATGTCTGTCGCCATGGGTCTCGATCGAGACAAGTGGTGTCTGAAACTGTCCCAGGGTTGCGCGGAACCGCTTACGAGGTCTACTCGCGTTTACCGGCGGGACACGAGAATAATTATGATGAATTGAAGGCCGCGCTACTGAAATCGTTTTGAAATGACGTCGCATACTTACCGCAAGAAGTTTCGAGCAGCGAAACGAGAGCCGGGTGAGTTATTTGCTGCGTACTCCGAACGTCTTAGTTCCTACCTCCATAAATGGATGGACTTAGCCCAGTTCGCACACGATTACGACCGTCTCGAAGAACTGATGATCGTCGACCAGATGCTGGAAGCATATGTCGAAACCGCTCAAAGAGTTCTTGGGAGAATAAGGGGCGGAAAGATTAGAGGAAGTAGCCAAAATGGCAGAACGATTCGTCGAGGTGCATGGGGAAGGTGGGGAAACCCATCCCTCCATGGGTAAAAGTCAGGACAAGGCTGACATAAAGAAACTGAAGAACTCTCATGCCAAGAAGGTAGAACCTTATGAGAAATCCTCTGACCAGAGTCCAGAGAAGTCGAAGGATGGGAGCAAGAGCCCACCTAACTCTCCACCGAAACGGAAATGGAGTGAGAAGTGGTGTTCGATTTGCCAGTCACCCTCGCACAATACAAGGGACTGCAGATCGAAGGCTAAGAGCTCACACTTCGCGGCCTGCCTAGTGGCTCCAAAGGCTGTTGCCACCGAAAAGGTCGAGGTCGTCGAAGAGACTCTGGATCAAGAGAGGCCACCTGTGGTCGAACTGTTCGAAATCAACGGCCAGCAGGTTGAGTGTCTCTATGACACTGGGCTAGACGGGGAAGCCGTCGTTGCCGCCAGTCTAGTGCGGCCAGACCAACTCACTGGGGAAAGCATCGAGATACAGCCGGCTATGAAGAGTGCTGTGGCCATGACGTTACCAATCGCTAACGTAGAGATTAGGTCGAGGTACGTCACGGGTACCATTCCAGCAGCGGTATTACTTGGTCCCCTATATCCCGTGATCCTGGGGAGTAAATATGTATTTCTAGGGATGCCGAAGGAGCCAATCTACCTAGGCGACATACATACATGCGCCCACACGGGCAAAGGACTAGGCAGACTGCAACCAGCTCGAAAACCCGCTAGGGGATTTGCGCACGGCCCAGAGAGAAGACGCGACACTACGTCCTTGCTACAAGAAGCTGCAGAAAAGTGCTGACCCTCCGCAACGGGGCCAATACTATTTGAAGAATCGGCTGCTCTACCGGAGAGCCGGAAGGGAAGATGAACTGCACGGGCAGTTGGTGGTCCCGACGGGCTACCGTCTCCCAATTCTTCAGAGGGGACACACCATATCCGGTAGTCATCTATCCGGGAATGGACATATGGGCGTCAGAGCGACGCGGCAGCGGATTTCCGGTCATTATTACTGGCCAGAAATGACTGGCGATGTTCGCCGGTTAGTAAAGTCTTGCCCAGAGTGCCAGAAGGCTGCACCCACGAAGTGGATTAAGACTAAATTAGGCCTTAAGGTGGGAGATAGAGTATTATTGTGGGGTCCAGGCAGGACCAATATGCTCGAGGTAGGATGGCAAGGACCTTATCCCGTGGTCAGGGTAGTGTCCAAGACAAACTACGAGATCCGGATCGTGGGAATTTTGAGAATTTTCCATGCAAATCTCCTGCGGAAAAACGAGGAGAGGTCCGGTGACAAACCTCCGCACCTGTTGGTGATGTCAGTCACTAGTAACCAAGTTCGGAAGGGGTGGGTAACGTCGGATTCGGCGCGAGATACCCTGGATTCCGACCAACGATCGGCTGACTGGCCCCGCTATCGAAAGAGATGGCCAGGGAAAACCGAGTCCAGAGGGTTTTGGGAAGACTATACAGTTCATCGAGGACGATACCGCAGATCCCAAGACATGTGTGTTCGGAGACATAGCGGTAGTGACGACACTGGTACCGTCGGAAAGGGAAGATCCGTCGGTATTGCACCCCGTTGCATACGGAGTCCGGCCGAACGTAATGACTTGACAGGCAGGCGCGGTTGTCGATCACGGATATGAGACGGGCTGTCCAAGGTACCGCCCAAATTGATAGGGAGGTTGTATCATTGAGGGTACAGACAGACCATCAACTAGTGAGGGTCTTGGTCAACTCCCATAAGCTCAACGCGAGCTTGATGCGTTGGTCGTTGTTGCTTCAGCCCTACACTTTTACGGTGGAATACCTTCCCGGTAAGGGGAATGTTGGGGCTGACTTTCTGTCTAGGCATCCAGTCCCAGAGGCAGAGGACGAGTTTAATAGGAGTGAATCTCCAGCGGTCAACTCTCTTAAGAGGGGGCCTATGTCATGGAACTGCTGAGAATTCACCTGGTAAAACTCCCAAAAGGCCCAATTCCCCTTTTCGTCAGCCTAGAACAGCCGACCTAGTCTAAGGGATACAACCGAGGTAATAATGTACCCCACGCAATGGCGATTGGTGGCCCTTGACTTCTAGACTATTCGGGTGAGTAAAGCTCAACCCAACCGGGTCCACTAACGCATGCGAAATAACCTTCTCAGAACAAAGACAGGCAAGTGTCTCGGCTGTATCGTTATGCTATCAGTACACTCTGAGTCATCCTCCAGTTTCCCGAAAGACATGTCTGAACACGTTCACGTACGTTCACCTCGCCGACATAGCCCCGTGATGAGTCACCCATTCTGTCACCCGCAGATGATGATGCTACTGCTGCTGCTGATGATGATGATGATGATATTTATTTGGTGGTGCTGGGTGATGGTGCTGATGGTAATCCTGATGACAGATACTACAGAAGATCATATGTGCCGGTCGTTCAGAAAAAGACAACGGCAATCTTGCTCAGGAAGCACGAATGCTGGGGATGACTGCGATGCACTGTAATTGATAGCACACACACATGTACACACACACACACACACACGCAGATGACACGGCTGTCGTTCGTTTGAAATGACAATTGCAAACTTACCCCAGGAAGCCTTAAGCTCTACAGAATGCTGAGGGTGACTGCGATGTCCTGTAATTGATAACGCGCACACACACACACACACACACACGCATGTACACACACACATGCACATGACACGGATGTCGATCGTTCAAAATGACAATTGCAAACTTGCCACAGGAAGCCTGACACTCCACAGAATGCTGAGGTTGACTGCGATGTCCTGTAATTGATAGCGCGCACACACACACACACACACACACACACACACGCATGTACATAGACACACACACGCACGTACATGACACGGCTGTCGTTCGTTCAAAATGAGAATTGCAAACTTACTCCAGGAAGCATGAAGCTCTACAGAATGCTGAGGGTGACTGCGATGTCCTGTAATAACACACACACACACACACACACACACACACACACACACACATGTACATACACACACACACGCACATGACACGGCTGTCGTTCGTTCAAAATGACAATTGCAAACTTGCCCCATGAAGCCTGAAGCTCCACAGAATGCTGAGGGTGACTGCGATGTCCTGTAATTTATAGCACACACACACACACGCATGTACACACACACACACACACACACACACACACACACACACACACACACACACACACACACACACACACACACACACACATGACACGGCTGTCGTTCGTTCAAAATGACAATTGCAAACTTGCCCCAGGAAGCCTGAAGCTCCACAGAATGCTGAGGGTGACTGCGATGTGACACACACACACTCGGCTGTGCATACACGCACATACACACACCTACATGTACACACATAATCAGTATTATTTCTACCACTCATTTAAAACTGTACATGCCAGCATTTACTACGCAACCTTAGTTCCAATGACCACAACTCGGCTACCCTGTTAAAGGTAATTACCTTCATGTTTTATCTACCGGTTATTAGCACCCGCTGGCCCTTGGCTATTATCTTTCTCCTGGGTCATGCTCGGTGGAGCATTACTGTTTCCTTGTCCGCACCGGTAAACTGCCATTCAAGGGGAGCTTAGAAGGCAAAAGGGTGACAATTCTGGTTGAGCCAAGGGACCCTATTAGTCTCCCCTGGGTATTTATATTTATGTTTGTAAAAAAGGGGAAGCTATTTGTGGTGTTTCATTACATATTTTTATGTAAATCTTAGCAAGTTACGTCTTAAATTAATTGAGACTAGTAGTTTTATATTGACATTAATATGATCCGCTAAACATACAAGAAATTTAGCCGTTTATTATGTTTTTTAGGGTTAATTTTTTAATAATATTGTAACCATGTCTAGTATATTTTTTAACCAGATTTTCACCAAGCGCTTAATGTTGATACATGAGTAGGGACTTCTACCGAATTAGCTATCAGCGTGGAAAGTTTATTCATGCGGTCATTACTTGGATTCCTCGGGGTAACTCGAGTGATGGACCAGCTCACAGTGGGACTAAGGGTCCACGCCAAAAACAGGGGAGGCGGGGAACCAGCTAGTCTGGGATGACCGCCAAACCCAAAAAAAAAAAACTCGAGTGATGGAATAAATCATTTTCCCACTCTGTCATATTGAATTTCGATCTCCTCATCGATGGGGGTCGATATCTACATGACTGGGGTTCGATCTCTCTCTCTCTCTCTCTCTCTCTCTCTCTCTCTCTCTCTCTCTCTCTCTCTCTCTCTCTCTCTCTCTCTCTCTCTCTCACACACACACACACACACACACACACTGGGACTCGAACCCAGGTGCCCGACAACTATTTGGTCAACATATCTATATAATAATCTTGAGCATAGCCTACGATGGGTAGCGTTGTGATGTTCTGTTGTGATAATTTGGTGTGTCCAGTGTGTGCTGCGTGGTTACACACCCGCTTCACACGCGTGATCCGGGACTGTTTCCGGATCCGGTCAGGGATATGCACTACTGACGAGCTCAAATGAGGGCGAAACTCGAGTATAGTGCTTCCATATTGACGTGGATAGGCCTTAGGTTCATACCAGAATGTGATCGGCGTTGCCAGTAGTGGGTTGTGCTCAATATTTAAATATCTATATAAGTATCCCACATGCCCGGGGCTTGCCTCGCAGCCGCAGCCGCCGATCACCGCGTGCCCTGGGGACCGGATGTCAACCGGAAGTAGTCATCAGGACCCAAGAAAATACCCGCCAATATTTGAAAAATGAGGTTGGCTTTTATGACAAAACAAGATGGCGGGATAACCCGTATAGAAGGATTTATTTGAGGTTGCCAACCTCATTTCCTAAGTCATTACCCCCTAGATAACTACTCATGTCACTGTGTCTTCATGGTAATCTCTCGCTGTTGTCTGCACACATGTCACGGTGTCTTCCTGTTAATCTCTAGCTGTTGTCTACACACATGTCACGATGTCTTCCTGTTAATATCTGGCTGTTGTCTGCACACATATCACGGTGTCTTCCTGTTAATCTCTCTATGTTGTCTACACACATGTCACGGTGTCTTCCTGTTAATCTCTCTATGTTGCCTACACACATGTCACGGTGTCTTCATGTTAATATCTCGCTGTTGTTTACACACATGTCACGATGACTTCCTGTTAATCTCTCTATGTTGTCTACACACATGTCACTGTGTCTTCCTGTTAATCTCTGGAAGTTGTCTAAACATATGTCACGGTGTCTTCCTGTTAATCTCTCGCTGTTGTCTATACACATGTCATGGTGTCTTCCTGTTAATCTCTGGCTGTTGTCTATACACATATCACGGTGTCTTCCTGTTAATCTCTGGCTGTTGTCTATACACATATCACGGTGTCTTCCTGTTAATCTCTGGCTGTTGTCTGCCCACATATGGCGATGTTTTCCTGTGGCATGCTTTCCCTCAACTTAATTATTTTAGACATTCTCCATGTTTTTGATCCAAATGACAGTACTAATTTAGTTTAGTCGCCGGATCAACATCTCTCGCTGTTGTCTGCACACATGACACGGTGTCTTCCTGTTAATCTCTGGCTGTTGTCTGCCCACATGTAACGGTGTCTTCATGTTAATCTCTCGATGTTGTCTGCCCACATGTCACAGTGTCTTCCTGTTAATCTCTGGCTGTTGTCTGCCCACATGTAACGGTGTCTTCATGTTAATCTCTCGATGTTGTCTGCCCACATGTCACAGTGTCTTCCTGTTAATCTCTGGCTGTTGTCTGCCCACATATGGCGGTGTTTTCCTGTGGCATGCTTTCCCTCAACTTAATTATTTTAGACATTCTCCATGTTTTTGATCCAAATGACAGTACTAATTTAGTTTAGTCGCCGGATCAACATCTCTCGCTGTTGTCTGCACACATGACACGGTGTCTTCCTGTTAATCTCTGGCTGTTGTCTGCCCACATGTAACGGTGTCTTCATGTTAATCTCTCGATGTTGTCTGCCCACATGTCACAGTGTCTTCCTGTTAATCTCTGGCTGTTGTCTGCCCACATGTAACGGTGTCTTCATGTTAATCTCTCGATGTTGTCTGCCCACATGTCACAGTGTCTTCCTGTTAATCTCTGGCTGTTGTCTGCACACATGTAACGGTGTCTTCATGTTAATCTCTGGCTGTTGTCTATACACATGTAACGGTGTCTTCATGTTAATCTCTGGCTGTTGTCTATACACATGTAACGGTGTCTTCATGTTAATCTCTCGATGTTGTCTGCCCACATGTCACAGTGTCTTCCTGTTAATCTCTGGCTGTTGTCTGCACACATGTAACGGTGTCTTCATGTTAATCTCTGGCTGTTGTCTATACACATGTAACAGTGTCTTCCTGTTAATCTCTGGCTGTTGTCTGCTCACATATGGCGGTGTTTTCCTGTGGCATGCTTTCCCTCAACCTAATTATTTTAGACGTTCTCCATGTTTTTTATCCAAATGACAGTACTAGTTTAGTTTAGTCGCCGGATCAACACCACAGCACACGGATGTAACCCATAAGTGCTCCGTTCTTCTCCTAACTCAATCTTGAGTCCGGATAAACTCAGTTTAGTGCACGAACTCCCTAGCACCGGCGAGGATCCTTAAATACTTTGAGTAGATTTTTGACCTCAAATGTTTCCCGGGCAGCGCCTTTAGGCTACTCTTTTTAGATTTCCAACTGCCAAGGGACTTTTTTACATGCGCAACAATACACACGGACGTCCGATCTCACTACCCAGAGACCAGGGGAAATTTTATTACTAGAAGTCCACGTGAAAAATCTCGGTCCGTCACCGGTGCTTTATCCCGAGACCTCCAGCACTCGAGGCGGACACCATACATCGAGACCGCTCAGCCCCCTCCTCCCCCCCCCCCCCCCAATGACAGTACTGATATGGTATTAGAGATATATATTCAAAGTTTGGGACTCCTAGTGTACACATCTTCAATAATTACCACTTGACACCGCTGTTACACGCTATATTACTATCACCGTTAATATGCAAATTTGTAAGTGAGGTCCTAGTCTGATATGACTGAACTACCGTATGGCAATAGAGGGTACTACTGGCTTTCTATTAGCACAGAATATTGGTCAGCGCTCATCAAACCCGACACGCCACATTGTGGGAACGGCTACGGGCGGAGGCGCGAAATAGCATCAATAGATACGACAAGACTAACAACAACAACAACAACAACAACAACAACAACAACAACTGCCGCTAGGTTAGCTCCTCTGTCTTGGCACACAACAATAAACAAAACACCTGACAATGCAGCAGAATGTTGATTATTTTATTTGGCACAGCATTCGGGATTAGTTTCATAACATATTGTTAATATTCTGTAGCAAAAATATGTGATGCAAACAAAATCGCATTAAATGTCTTTCTATCCGGTTAGTATATTCAACAAATAATGTAAATCGCGTTTCCCTGACTTCTGTGAGTGCAAAGTTCTGGATTGTTATTTTCTTAATTTATTGTTGATGTAAAAACATGAGATACGCATTGTTTACTTTAGAGAACACTCTACCATCAACAAATGTCGCAACTACAAACATCGGCTTATTATTGTTATGTTTCTTAATGCTAATGTTATTTTCTGTATCGTTATAAAGAACCAAAAAAAAAAAGATGTTCGTTGGTGCATTCTGTTATCTTCAATCTACGTCAACTAAAAAAAAAATATGAATATAATTATAAGTTGAATGGAATGCAAACTAATCGATAGTAACCACAAGACTGAAATAAGTGCAAGCAAAAATGAAGAAAACAGACGCAGATTAAAATAGTTCTAAAATGTGATGATTACAAATAAACTGCAAAAATTCATTAATTGGTGCCTGTGCAAAATACAAGGATTAAATGGCAAGACAGAATCACCAATGTGGAGCTCATGGAGAGAATTAGACAAATACCAGCGAACTAAGGGGCGAGGGCAAGACACTGACACTGGCAGGACAAACAATGAGAAAATCTCAGAATAGTATAACTAGACAATTCTTTGTCAGGAACCCACAAGGCAAAAGCAATAGAAGAAGACCCAACAAGGCACGGCGAAGAGAAGCAGAGACAGATATGAATAACATGGGCAACAAATGGACGGAGGTGAGCGGGATAGCTAAAGATATGGGAGCTTAAAGTGAATGGATTGAGGGCCTATTATCCAATGGGTGATAACGGGCGAAAGAAGAAGAAGAAAATACGATGATGGCACACTGAATTTGTTTTTGTTTTCGGATACCTTTTTGTGATGTGCATATGTGTGTATTCAGATGTATGGAGGTGTGAGTATGTTGAGGTGTGTGTGAGAGAGAGACAGATAGATAGATAGATAGATAATAGAGAGAGAGAGAGAGAGAGAGAGAGAGAGAGAGAGAGAGAGAGAGAGAGAGAGAGAGAGAGAGAGAGAGAGAGAGAGAGAATTTGTATTTTCTTGCTGTTTCAAAAAGGTAGGTAAGACTTTTAATTGTGTAAAGTGGAGACACATTGCAAGATGTCGTCTCGGAATTGATGAAAAGAGACTACAACAAGAAAATAAATGAACCTATTATTATTAAACGGTGCTCGAGACTGTGACTGGGGATTTATGCTCAATGGGCGTATCAACCCAGAGTTAGATATGACAGAAAAGTCAACTATTATAATGCTGAATATTCAACACTGCTTTATGGCGCGGAAGCCTAGGCAATCAACAAGCAATTAGAAAGTCCAACAGAGGCCTTGGAGATGTGGATATAAGAAAGAATATGACGTATTAATGGAAACAAAAAACAATCAAATACAAAGGTTCTAGAAGAACTGGGAATGAAAAGAGAGCTGATAAAAGAAATAAAATAGAGGCAAGCTGAAATATTTCGGCCATGTTAAAAGACATAACACTCTTTATAAAAACCATGAGCTCCATAAAGGCAAGCGAGAAAAATGTAGACAACGATACAAGTGGGAAGATAATATCAAAAGATTGACGAACAGTAGTCGGACATAATGTACAATGAAGGCGAGAGTCAGGCAGTGTTGGAGATCCTTTGCAGCCAACCTTCATTGTGGATAAGGCACCTAATTAATTGATTGATATAAAATCTGTAGCAATAGATATATTACTGCAGAGGCCCACCTCGTGCATTGAATAAAACACAGAAGAAAACGTGTCTTATATTTATGAAAATAAACAACAGAATAGAGGAGAGCGCGCAGTGTCAGTAATAATTTAATTTATTTTAAATCTATCTTTTCTTACAATATAAATAATTCATGTTAGTAACGCCACTAATATATAACAGAACCAAAACATACACAGCAGAATTGATACAACTTTGAGTGCAACAAAATCAAAAATATACACATACTGAAGTAAACAATAAAATCATATGTTGCAGTGAGCATATAGATGTATTATTTGACGTGTGTGTGTTTGTGTGTTTATTGTATTGTGTCACATCCCACTCGGTATACAAGGGCTAACAGTGGCCGCAAGAGCAGAATGTGGGTGCTTAGTCTCATCATGTTGACTTCTCGTCCTTGACTTAGGGACGTAAATTACAAGTACCTCTGAAGTCAGAGTGGGCTCGCCTGGTGGCGAGGGACACTGGTAATAGGGAACGATAATCTACAGCAAAAATAATTACAATGCACTCGCCAGTAGTAGCAACACTTGTATGGACTACGCTAGAGTTCAGAGCAAGCGGGGAAAAAAATTAATTTCACGCATATAATCACACATATTTCCAAGAATGCTTCTATTTTCTTTAACACTATTGCGTCCTGTTCTTGTTCCAGATGTTTTAGTTAGTCGATAGATCATCCTCATTGCACAGCATTAAACCACTGAGTCCAATAAGTGCTCAAATTCCTCCTCAGCAAGTCCCTCAGCGTGTAGCGGCTAACGACAACAGTTTTGTTTTGGTTTATTAATCTTCTTAGACTTCCTGCATAGTGCTCTTGTCTGGCCAAACCTCTTTGAACTTGCTGTTCTCGTAGCCTGACAATGGTTGTAGATTTACAGTCCTCACTTTGTTCTCGCAAACGTCTTACTTCTCGTAGGTGTTCAAGATATAGAGATGTTACCTTTTCTCTGAGTAAACAAGGCAGGCCGAGAGAGGGATCAGGTTGCTTAGGCAACACATGTTCTCGACAATTCAGCCCAGACTTTATGCTATGGAGAGGTATAACTTCAACCCTGGTTACCGCCATGGGTTGTAGTTGTTATGTCTTTTCTGAAGCACAATGTAACAAAATATCGTCTGTTAAAATAGCAAGGTTCCAACAAGTTGCTTCGTTGTCCATTATTTCTAAAATACTCGACTTTTACTGAAGTTCATATTGGATAAAATGTATTTTGTTGTCCCCATTTCCGCTAGGTCGAAATTTAAATCACTTCACTAGATCAGAATTTGAAATAGATCGAAATTTGAACCATTTCCTCTAGGTCTGAAATATGACCCTATCCACTTTGTCCAGAATGAAACTATGTACACCTCGTCCCTATTGAAGTCATTGTCACCGGATCAGAATTGGAAATCTTGTCACTGGGAACACATGGAATTCTTTCAGTGGGACTCAACAAAAATCATTTCTGCGCGATGCGTTCTCTGCTATGATCAAAACATTATAATTTACAATGATGATAAACAATAAATAAGATAAAGTAAGGACTGCTCCATTTGTTTTTTTTTTCCTGTCTGTCGATGGTATTCTTCGCAGTTTTCTCAGAAACCACATTTCCACTATCATTTATTGTTTCTCAGCTGAATGTTGATATTACAGTACCAACAATACTCTGGTTATTTCTCTCCTTTTTTGCATAGCTGTAATCCTGTTGTAGCCACTGCCATTCTACATTATTATATACGTGTTAAATATATACTTGTGATGTGAATGTTGTCAGTTTGTGTTGTCACTGATGTATGTTTGCAAACAATGACATAAAAATAGAAGCATCGACGAGGAAAGTAAAATGTGTACAGTATTACAGCATGGGACACCACAGCATTTAGGTTATCTTTCGAAATGTATCAACTGATATAAACACGGGCAATTCGTTGCCTAGCCGCCTCTTAATAAGGAAAAAAAGGCACAGTTTGGTCAGCTGTTTAAACAGGAAATGCAGCTGCTTTCAATATCACACTTTCATATAATACATGTTATGGTCAACACTCCTCGCTTGGTAATGGGACACGTCGAACAGCCAAGAAGAAAACCTTGTTGTGACGGTGTTTGGACTGAGTAACAATAGAACTAAAGGACCCTTTTACATGTCGAGTCGACAGGGTATATCGTGCTCGTCTCATATTTTGATAGACCAATCGGCACTCGAGAGGTAATATGTCGTTATCTCATTGCTCTCTTTTATTTCATATTTTGATAGACCAATCGGCACTCGAGAAGTAATATGTCGTTATCTCATTGGTCTCCTTTATTTCCCTGGACATTTCCAGGTATCTATTTGAGGCTGGGTCGACCCGGGATCACAGGTCAATGTTAAAATCCGTCTTGGTGCTAATTTGAACCCATGACAACCAGGAAGGTCGACAAGTAGAGGTTGTATTTGTAATGTCTGTGCAGTGTTAGAAATATGACCAGTTCAAGTTTTGTATTCACCCTCTGTAAAGTTCATGCAACTTAATAAGTAAATACAAAAATTGGACCGGCAATATTTTCAATCACTGCACAGTCATTAAAAATACACCCTGTATGCTGGCCCTTGCACTGTTGCGGCTGCCTGTTTGGCCAGACTCAAGGGTTTGTTGTCGTCAGAGATAATTGTGCACATCTTTGTGAAATAACATTAAAATCATGTACCAAGAAAATGCACACACTTTCTCCTCTGCATATTCAATATATTGAAACTGTAAAAGCATTACGTCGCAATTTAGTACATATTAAAAATATACGGTGTATACACAAATTCAAAAACGGTGTCTGCATCAATTAACACGTAACACTTGTGATTAGATCAGTCTGGTAATACTAAAACAGCGAACAAGTGACATGCGGAGACTGTAAGGCACGAAACAAGTACAGAGATCAAGGTAAGTATGAGCAATACAATTTGGCATAATCATTGTTTCAGCTGGCTCGATGTAAGGAACAGTGTATGCAAAACTAGCATATACAAATCGGATAACTATACACAGATGTTCAAAGGCATTGCATAAATGGGGAGGGGGGGAAGAGAGAGAGAGAGAGAGAAAAGAGAGAAGAGAGAGAGAGAGAGAGAGAGAGAGAGAGAGAGAGAGAGAGAGAGAGAGAGAGAGAGAGAGAGAGAGAGAGAGAGAGAGAGAGATGAATGTTTGTAGAGAATAACCAAGGCTTACTTAGTACGTCTTCTTCGCACCTCCTTCGAGGGTAGAGCGACACACCGAGTTAAGCACTTCACAGGTCAACGTATTTATTATCTACGGTTTTCTTCGTTTGGACAGATTCCATCCAAACCAATTGGCTCAATCTACCCGATAGTTGGGTTTATTTCCTAACAATTTTGCAAGTGCAACAACCTCAAAGCCTCTCCGTGATTTCCAACTTCCATGGATTTTTTAGCGCCATAACTTGCATTCCTGTTTTTTTTCCCCAATCCGAGGAGGCTGAGCGTCGATCTCACTACCAAAGAGATCAGGGAGGTATGGGTTGTGATATCATTAGAGGTGTCTGGCTGTTGTGAAAAATGCCAAGTGCTATGTTGGGATTCGAACTCGATAACTTCTGAGCTCGAGACAGACATCATAACCTCTCAGCCAGGCCTCCGCTAGATTTAGCACAACACGCTTAGGTAATTAGTGTCAGAAATAAACGGAAAGGTTTTGATCAGCGCTGACAGAAGAGCAAGAAAGAAGCAAAGATTAGAGGACACATTAGACAATATAAAAATTGAAAGCTATATTGACCACACCGGGATTCGAACCTGTCCCCTCCAAATGACGACATAGCTGTCCGACCACGTCTGGAATCCAACCAGGGTACATGATCTTTGCCTTCTAGAGGGCATTGTGGCTCTCGGGCAGGCGCAAATAGCGGTGTTTTTGTGGGGCAATTGCAAACAACGGCGAGCGTGTCTTAAAGCTGGCTTACAGGGTGTGTATACATTATAGGAGAAAGACAACTGAGGGTCATGACCCACGTGGGCCTGTCGTCCACAAGACTGTAAAGGAGATAAATATACCGAAACATTCACAGAAGGGGAAAGGGAAAACCACTTGTGATGATCGCATTTCTCCAGTTCTGCTTGCACCACAGTGGAATTTATACCACCACTGATGACCTATTAATAGTATACATTCCACCGTGTATTTGTATACCATTTCTAGTGGTTTTGTAGATTTAAATAATCTATATATATTAGAGAGCGGCTTAATCCTATAAAGACGCAATGTTAGTAATATATAATTACCGAAATCAGTGGTTCGCAACCTTTTTTTTTGGCCCGTGCACCCCTTCAACCATATTTTCAGAACGTCATTTCCCCCTCCCCCATATCGTATTTCCTCCCTATAAATTCCCTTTCCCCCCCCCCCTCCCCCCTTCTCTGGCACAGTATACGGCTTTTGCATAGATTTATATTTTCTAGAGAGACTGCAAAGATGAACAAAACTTCGAAAGTTTGCATAGTTTTATATAATGTAAACTATTTGCAATGATGTAAATATAATCTCTAGTGTTTGCATAGATTTATGTAATTTAAATTGTTTACAATGATATTCTTGCGTTTTCGTAGATTTAAGAAATCCTAAAATGTTTCTAAAGATGTATACAATTTCTAGTGGTTGCACAGATTAATATAATCTAATGTATGTGCAGAGATATGTTGAAGCATCCGCACAAATATATATATATATATATATATATATATATATATATATATATATATATATATATATATATTATATATATATATATATATATATATATATATATATATATCTTTATCAAATATATATTTTTATATCAAATATATATATAATCTAGGGTGTTTCCAATGAAGTAAACAATTTATGATGTTTTCACAGATTTATATAGTGTAACGTTTGTGCAAAAATGTATACTATTAAAATGTTACCTCAGAAGTGCGTGCACAGAGTTCCACAGTGGATAGGGAGGCAAAAGTTACTTACATGTCCTTGACAGAATGTTGACATCAACTCAAGCATTTATTGTCTGTTTCTGATTTAGCCGACTAAAATCTGAAGTGTTTATGTAGACTGGTGGCGAGTGTCTAACTAGATCTATATAATGTAACACGTTTGCCCAGACTACAATCTGAAATGTTTATGTAAACTAGTGGCGAGTGTCTAACTAGATCTATATAATGTAACACGTTTGCCCAGATTACAATCTGAAATGTTTATGTAAACTATTGGCGAGTGTCTAACTAGATCTATATAATGTAACACGTTTGCCCAGATTACAATCTGAAATGTTTATGTAAACTAGTGGCGAGTGTCTAACTAGATCTATATAATGTAACACGTTTGCCCAGACTACAATCTGAAATGTTTATGTAAACTATTGGCGAGTGTCTAACTAGATCTATATAATGTAACACGTTTGCCCAGATTACAATCTGAAATGTTTATGTAAACTAGTGGCGAGTGTCTAACTAGATCTATATAATGTAACACGTTTGCCCAGATTACAATCTGAAATGTTTATGTAAACTAGTGGCGAGTGTCTAACTAGATCTATATAATGTAACACGTTTGCCCAGATTACAATCTGAAATGTTTATGTAAACTATTGGCGAGTGTCTAACTAGATCTATATAATGTAACACGTTTGCCCAGATTGCAATCTGAAATGTTTTATGTAAACTATTGGCGAGTGTCTAACTAGATCTATAATGTAACACGTTTGCCCAGATTGCAATCTGAAATGTTTATGTAAAACTAGTGGCGAGTGTCTAACTAGATCTATATAATGTAACACGTTTGCCCAGATTGCAATCTGAAATGTTTATGTAAACTATTGGCGAGTGTCTAACTAGATCTATATAATGTAACACGTTTGCCCAGATTGACAATCTGAAATGTTATGTAAACTAGTGGCGAGTGTCTAACTAGATCTATATAATGTAACACGTTTGCCCAGACTACAATCTGAAATGTTTATGTAAACTAGTGGCGAGTGTCTAACTAGATCTATATAATGTAACACGCTTGCCCAGACTTAGCAATCTGAAATGTTTATGTAAACTAGTGGCGAGTGTCTAACTAGATCTATATAATGTAACACGTTTGCCCAGATTACAAACTGAAATGTTTATGTAAACTAGTGGCGAGTGTCTAACTAGATCTATATAATGTAACACGTTTGCCCAGATTACAATCTGAAATGTTTATGTAAACTAGTGGCGAGTGTCTAACTAGATCTATATAATGTAACACGTTTGCCCAGACTACAATCTGAAATGTTTATGTAAACTAGTGGCGAGTGTCTAACTAGATCTATATAATGTAACACGTTTGCCCAGATTACAATCTGAATGTTTATGTAAACTAGTGGCGAGTGTCTAACTAGATCTATATAATGTAACACGTTTGCCCAGATTACAATCTGAAATGTTTATGTAAACTAGTGGCGAGTGTCTAACTAGATCTATATAATGTAACAACGTTTGCCCAGATTACAATCTGAAATGTTTATGTAAACTATTGGCGAGTGTCTAACTAGATCTATATAATGTAACACGTTTGCCCAGATTACAATCTGAAATGTTTATGTAAACTAGTGGCGAGTGTCTAACTAGATCTATATAATGTAACACGTTTGCCCAGATTGCAATCTGAAATGTTTATGTAAACTAGTGGCGAGTGTCTAACTAGATCTATATAATGTAACACGTTTGCCCAGATTGCAATCTGAAATGTTTATGTAAACTATTGGCGAGTGTCTAACTAGATCTATATAATGTAACACGTTTGCCCAGATTGCAATCTGAAATGTTTATGTAAACTAGTGGCGAGTGTCTAACTAGATCTATATAATGTAACACGTTTGCCCAGACTTACAATCTGAAATGTTTATGTAAACTAGTGGCGAGTGTCTAACTAGATCTATATAATGTAACACGTTTGCCCAGATTGCAATCTGAAATGTTTATGTAAACTAGTGGCGAGTGTCTAACTAGATCTATATAATGTAACACGTTTGCCCAGATTACAATCTGAAATGTTTATGTAAACTATTGGCGAGTGTCTAACTAGATCTATATAATGTAACACGCTTGCCCAGATTACAAACTGAAATGTTTATGTAAACTATTGGCGAGTGTCTAACTAGATCTATATAATGTAACACGTTTGCCCAGATTACAATCTGAAATGTTTATGTAAACTATTGGCGAGTGTCTAACTAGATCTATATAATGTAACACGTTTGCCCAGACTACAATCTGAAATGTTTTATGTAAACTAGTGGCGAGTGTCTAACTAGATCTATATAATGTAACACGTTTGCCCAGATTACAATCTGAAATGTTTATGTAAACTATTGGCGAGTGTCTAACTAGATCTATATAATGTAACACGTTTGCCCAGACTACAATCTGAAATGTTTATGTAAACTAGTGGCGAGTGTCTAACTAGATCTATATAATGTAACACGTTTGCCCAGACTACAATCTGAAATGTTTATGTAAACTATTGGCGAGTGTCTAACTAGATCTATATAATGTAACACGTTTGCCCAGACTGCAATCTGAAATGTTTATGTAAACTAGTGGCGAGTGTCTAACTAGATCTATATAATGTAACACGTTTGCCCAGATTACAATCTGAAATGTTTATGTAAACTATTGGCGAGTGTTCTAACTAGATCTATATAATGTAACACGTTTGCCCATACTACAATCTGAAATGTTTTATGTAAACTATTGGCGAGTGTCTAACTAGATCTATATAATGTAACACGCTTGCCCAGATTACAATCTGAAATGTTTATGTAAACTAGTGGCGAGTGTCTAACTAGATCTATATAATGTAACACGCTTGCCCAGACTACAATCTGAAATGTTTATGTAAACTAGTGGCGAGTGTCTAACTAGATCTATATAATGTAACACGTTTGCCCAGACTACAATCTGAAATGTTTATGTAAACTATTGGCGAGTGTCTAACTAGATCTATATAATGTAACACGTTTGCCCAGACTACAATCTGAAATGTTTATGTAAACTAGTGGCGAGTGTCTAACTAGATCTATATAATGTAACACGTTTGCCCAGACTACAATCTGAAATGTTTATGTAAACTATTGGCGAGTGTCTAACTAGATCTATATAATGTAACACGTTTGCCCAGATTACAATCTGAAATGTTTATGTAAACTGGTGACATTGTCGTGATGGCGGAGATTTCAGTCACAGTATGGTTTGACTGTGACTGGTCATACTACAATACATTCATTGTCTTTGGGTGCAGAAATCATAAAAATGTCCAGACCATTATACTGTAACATATACGCAAAGAATCAACATGAACATTTTCTCATTTCGTCCTCACACACAGTTGAACAAGTGCGCCGTGTACTCACATATGAATAAGTGCGTCATGTGCTCAAGGATGAACAAGTGCGCCATGTACACACAGATGAAAAATGCGCCATGCACTTACAGTTGAACAAGTGCGACATGTACACACAGTTGAACAAGGGCATCATGTACTCACAGATGAACAAGTACGCCAGGTACACACAGTAAGACAATACACGACTCTTGTACACGCCTCAAGCCGCACAGGCTCAACGGTGTTAGACCCACACATTTATAGAGCGCCAGGCACTCGGCCAGCGATGTGGTCAGTACACACCGGCCGCCTGTACTTTCCAGGTACTAATTGTAGGCAGGGCCGACCTTGGAGCCCAGGTCATTTTTAAAAAAAAAACATTCGAATCGCCCGAATGCTGGTCGAACCCATGTCGACCTGGCCGGGAGGCGAGCGTCTGGCCACCAGGCTACCGCAGTTCCCATTTATACATGGCACCCGTCACACCTGAGCACATTCCAGGAGAAGCGGTGGCGCAGTGGCTAGCATGCCTGCCTGCCTGGTGATAATTAGTTCGAATCCCCACCCCCGAGAAGGCTAACTCGGTCAACAAATGCCCGCAGAAGTCGGATGTGTCGGCCTAACGGCGCAAGAACGCAGCTCTGCTGTAAATAGGCACAACGCAATCACATCCGGAAAAAAAACTCAGGATAAACGCAGAAGAAGAAGAAGAAGAAGAAGAAGAAGAAGAAGAAGAAGAAGAAGAAGAAGAAGAAGAAGAAGAAGAAGAAGAAGAAGAAGAAGAAGAAGAAGAAGAAGAAGAATCCTAACCGAGCCGGAATTTTTATATATTTTCATGCTTAAATTATTGACTATTGACCCAGCTTAAAATTGGTACGAGGATATGTTCTGGGAAGACAAGGCAGTCGGTGTGATAGTGATTACATCACCCATCCAGTGGCGATTGGTCTATAAAATGTGGGTCTAGCACCATATGCTCCACGTGCCTTAAGCGGTGTAACATATCGTTTACTTATTTACCTGTCATTCTGCCCAATACGCCTCAAGGCGAGGGAGAAGATCCTTAATTTTACCTACCATATTCTAATGCGCCTCGTGGCTTCAATGGGGACTTTTTACTTTACTACAGAGGTTCTCAACCGGTGGGGAATTCCCCCTCCCCCCCCCCCACCCAGGGGGGATTTTAGGGTTTCCCGGGGGGGGGGGGATTAAGATTATTTCAAGATCGCGTTAATACAAGAACCGATTACTTGATATTGTTTTTCCCTTCATACTTTACGGTTCTGTACGTCTCACCCTTCTGAAATTCATTTTATAACGTTAGTAGACCCGCAAATCACCTTTTATGTAGACGTCTAGACTTGTTTTAGCACGTGCTATTAAATTTAGCTTTCATTATTACGTATACTGTGTAGGGGCGGGACGGGATTTTAAGGGAGGAAATACGAAAGAGGGGGAATGACGTTCTGAAAATATGGTGAAAGGGGGCACGGGCCAAAAAAAGGTTGAGAACCACTGCTTTACTAATATAAAAGCAACATTTCCTATTGTTTATAACACCAGAAGAGACAATAACTGATAAAGCTCCCTGAAGGAAACAGCACCATATGACGGGATGGGTACACAACAACCCCAGGCCTCAACAAGTGCGCGTCTCTGGCCTGACATGAAAGACCTAACAAGAAAGGAATGAACACAATCAACCCATCAGAAACCGGGAAGCTGACAGCAAGCAGCCCAATGTACGAAAGACAAACTACAAGCTACACCATAAATACCCCAAATATAGCCCCAAGTCGAAAACTCGAAGGCTGAAAGGAGGTATTCGTATAAAAAATTGGATTGGATTGTTTCTCTTTCTGTGTTTGACTCTCTCCGCCTCTCCCTCTCTGTTCGTCTGTCTATCTCTGTGTATCTATCCGTGTGTTTCTTTCTCTCTCTCTCTCTCTCTGTGTCTTTCTCTCTGTGTCTCTGCCTCTCTATGCGTTTCTCGGTCTGTCTCTCCTTGTCTCTCTCTCCGTCTCTTTTTCTCTATGCATCTCTCTCTCTCTCTCTCTCTCTCTCTCTTCTCTCTCTCTCTCTCTCTCTCTCTCTCTCTCTCTCTCTCTCTCTCTCGTGTAGCTATGTGTATAAATCTCAACTACTTTCAATCATTAGCATTGAATCATGTACAAATGTTCACTTTTACAACAAATATACACACAAAATGTTAGCATTTTCACGGCTGTGATAACATGAATGGATAATGAATATATTAAATGACAGTTCAGTAATTTCATTATAATAACTGTCTCAACACTTACGGATATAAAACTGTCCTTTAAAAAGACCAAACATCATAAATATCTTAACAAGGAATCAATATAATCTATAGTTTGCTTAAAGCTAACGACATTTTACAAGCATTCACCATCATGTATATTTTGTTTAAAGCTAACGACATGTTACAAGCATTCATCATCATCAAGTGCTTTCTAAACTTACGTGAGTTATCATGCTTCTTTATAATTCCTTTTCTTCAGACGAACTCATCAATTCGTGTACTGATATCTTTCCAGCACACGTTGCAAGGCTATGTAGAATCTTCTCACTCTGCATTTCTGTGTCTCCTTTACCAACAATCTTACAATGTGTTAAGTTTTGAACTTCTGATATTCTGAAATGTTTCAATATTGCCACAACGAAACTCTTTCTTCTTTATCTGTATAATATCAAACAATGTGTTAAGATTGAACGGATTTTTGAAGACAAGGAAACAAATGAAGTCGTGCGAAATTTTCTAAAGAAAAAGGAGCAAATTTATACATATAATACAATATTGGCAGTCAAAATGTAAAGACAATTCTATAAAACAAATATATACACAAGAAAAAACAACGATAATCCTCGTGTGAATAATATAGACTCGGGATTTCCACAAATGTGGAGCAATTGTAATTTGATTGGTTGGTTGCCCAGCTGTTATTTCTGTCCAAAATGTACATATTAAAGTGGAAAAGTTTCAATTGGTCACTAATATGTCGAATGTTGAATGAGAACATCATGTAGACAGGAATGCAACAGCTCTGCACAAAAAATATAATATACAGGAACATTGAAAGAGGCATTTTATGTGGAAACAAGACTTGGATCAGGAGTCACCAAAAATGTAAACCATAATACATTTTAAAAACAACGGAACAAACTATAGCCATATTAATATTTTGTCAGTTGTAATTAATGCAGTAAAACATATGAAATGCAAATATATATAAAATCCGCAATAAAAGAAAACTCTCACAGCATGTATTCTGTTGATAAAATACCAAATAAAAATAATTGAAATATATGGATTTTTAGTGTTTGAATCCGCACGAGAATCAATTGTGGAACCCTTTGAGGCCACTGAGATAGTACATAAATAAATACACACATAGTATTGTTTGGCGCTCATAGAAGGAGAAGAAGGAAGTAGAGATTATAAGACGCACCAGACAACATAAAATTTGAAAGCTATGCTATGGTTACCGACCGGGATTCGAACTTGTTACCTCCAAATGACGACAGCGCCTCGCTACAGGAACACGTGTACTTAGACGTATGACCAATGTCTAGTTAGTCATGCGTCGAAGTACACTTGTTCCTGCAGAGAGGCGCTGTCGTCATTTGTAGGTGACAGGTTCGAATCCCAGTCGGTAACTATAGCTTTCAAATGTTATGTTGTCTGTTGCGTCTTCTACTTCCTTCTTCCCCTTCTATGAGCGCCAAATAATACTATGTGTGTTTATTTATGAATCTGCATGAGGTACAGTGTGACAGGATTCTTGATGTTTCTAAACCTCTAGAACAGGCGTTGGCAGCATATGGTACGCTTGCCATGCGTGGCACGGGGAACTATGTTCAAAGGCACACTGAAAGAATTTAAACATACTTTATGATCTCATTAAAAAATGCAATTTCAAAATAATGTCTTAACTTATGTTTTGCAAATTGTAATATTTGCATTTGTCCCATTTATATTAAAGTATTGATTAATCTGCAAAGAAAACAACAGTTAATCCGCATGAAATTATTTTGTTTGAATGTTTGTTATATATAAAAAATATGGGGCTGACACGCTGAGTGACTTTGCAGCGTTATTTCGACATAAACACTTTTAGTTGGTTGCCGAACCCTGCTCTAGAGATTGACTGTAGTATTCATTGTTCGTTCATCTGGTTTCCCCATTCACTGTGATATTTTAAATCAGCTTTACATTTCATGCATTAAGTTAAAGCAGCCACACCACTCACCGCGTAGGGCTATATAGATAAAAGAAGACAAGTCTGTATTATCACACAAGGCAAAATCACAATAATACAAATAATCAAACTTGACACACGTAAGCAAGGTTATCTTTCTTAGCAAGAGAAAATAGCTAAAAATCACTATCAATATACAACAATACTTTACAGTCAGTATTTAATAACAATTTACAAGTCTGTTTCTTGGCGCCAAATTCTTATTTTTTTTCCTACGTCAAATAATGATTTGATAATCCGGAGAAGATGTTGAGTTGCTCCTGTGCCGCTGGCATATCTGAGACTGGTCAGTCATAAGAGGTGGTGTACATGCCTATCATGCAGAATCCGTTGGTGGTCAGTTGACCCGCCTGCAGTAGTAGCCCAGCATCTTGCACTTCTCGCACAAGTGTTGAGGGTGCACTTTGCTCTGGTCGGACACATCAAGGCCATCGGGTTTTTCCAGGGGTCTCTGTGGAGTTAGATGACATGTTATCTGACCGTGAAATTGACTGGTAAATCACCGACAGCTAATACATGCTGGGGCAGATAGCAAAGTATCGTAAAAGGGCATGCAACGAATTAATTAACTTCGTAGGTTGAATTATATATGCGAGAAAATGAGTAATTATATGTGATTCTGCCGTTTGTTACCAAGGCTTGTTGGGAAGCAAAGAATAGTAACAAGAATAGTAACACATCAGTTGACCAAGCGTGTCGTGAAAGGTGATTGAAAAGGACATAAGTGCTAGCAACCTCATGCAGTAGGCAACGTTAGCTGCAACATCCAAACAATTGTGAACTATCTTCTGGCTTGGTGTAAGGTAGTCGGGTGTGTATACTTTATTGGGGTGTAAACAGGAGGGCAGGAAGATGTGGAGGAGGGAAAGTGGAAGAGGAATAGAGGATGAAGAGTTGGAGGTGGGGTCGAAACAAGAGAATGAGAAAGAAATGAAGAAGGCGAAAACGAAGAAGAAGATGAAGAAGAAGAAGAAGAAGAAGAAGAAGAAGAAGAAGAAGAAGAAGAAGAAGAAGAAGAAGAAGAAGAAGAAGAAGAAGAAGAATAAGAAGTAGGAAGTAGAAAACAAAGGAGGGAAAATGGAAGAAGAGGAGCAAAAACAGTGTAAAAGATGATGATGGCGATGAAGAAGAAGTCGAAGTGAATACAAAAGTAACACAACAACAAATGTGGCTATACAAAGGGAAATGACTGCCTTAAACACCGACCTTTTTCAGCAAAACATTGACAAAGCGCGCATGTCTCGGGTCTGATTGTTTCGTATTTATACACTTTTCTTTTATTGAATATAATGGTTCTAGAACTTATTGGACTGCAGTTTCTCTCACTTATAAAGCCACTAACAGAGACTCCACTATTCTATATATTACATAATGTTTAATCTGACACTATGTGCTAATAAAGCTGTTATACCAACTATGCACACCGGCAAACACTGACACGCAATTGACCACTGACCTGTTTGTGAGGGTAGACCAGTATGTGGCACTTGATGCATTCTTGACCCATGTTGGCCCAACTGTTTCCGCTCATCCACTTCCGCTTGCACTTGGGACATTTGTATTCTCCGAAACATCGCTTCTTGCCTTGGTATGGCGTCAGTCCTTCTCCTTTCGGGCGTGCCTTTTGAGGAAACAAACGGGGATATGTGACAAGGAGGAAATACAAACAGGGAAATTCACAAGGAGGAGATACAAACAGGGATATTGACAAGGAGGAGATACAAATAGGGGTATTGACAATGAGGAGATAAAAACAGGGATATTGACAAGGAGATAAAAACAGGGATATAAAAACAGGGATATTGACAAGGAGGAGATACAAACATAGGTATTGACAAGGAGGAGATACAAACATAGCTATTGACAAGGATATACAAACATAGATATTGACAAGGGGGGATACAAACATAGATATTGACAAGGGGGAGATACAAACAGGATATTGACAAGGAGGAGATGCACACAGGGATATTGACAAGGGGAGATACAAACAGGGATATTGACATGGAGGAGATACTAACAGAGATATTGACATGGAGGAGATACAAACATTTGCTGGGAATGTCGAAGAACCCGTTAAACAAAGTTTATTGCATGTCCTTTGCAGGACGTCACAATCAAACACATAATTTATTTGTTGCGATTTTCTAGACAATTGTCATCTAGTAGCTTGGTTTTAGGTGTTAGCGACTTTTTCCGTAATCCCGTATATCCACATGAGGAACGTAACTTGCGCGGGAATCGGTAGCGGTTCTCACCGCATTGGTTACTTACGAGGTATGTGAGCCGGTTGATCAGAAAGCAATGGCAAACTACTGAGCGTAATATTGCCAAGAAATCAACAATCAGCTGTAAGATGCTGATGTTGACAGCGATGTCCTGTAAAGGATATGCAAAAAAAAAAAAGAAGCTTGGTTTTAGATATATTTAGCCAATACTGATGCACGGAAGCGAAACATGGACAATTAGCAGACAAGGGAGGAGCGATGTTAAAGTTGCGGAGATGTTGTTTTGTAGAAGAATGATGAGAACACCGTGGACAGATTAAGAGAGTAATGAAGACATCTTGGAAGAAGTTAATTCACAAAGAAAACTGGTCACTCACACCAGAGAAGACAGTCCACATTCTTTGAGCATGTCATGAGAAGAGGGAAAGCTGGAGTATGCCTTCACAAGGCTGGAGGGGAAGCGAGGCAGCGGAAGAGCAAGAGAGAAGACGCTGGACAGTCTGATATCACGGCACGAAGGAAGTCGGTACATGATCACCACAATTTACGGCAAGGGCCATAAAAAGAAGAAGCTTAGTGTTGTCTCAACAGCTGACGCTCATACCATGATAAAAATCAAGGCGAAGTGATCTGGTTTCTAATCGTCTGCCGTTGATATCAAAGCCGATATGTCGGGATTGTGAAATTGCGGTCAATACTCCCAGGCCACAGAGCCGACCAAGCAAGCAGACATTGAAACTAATGTTCTAATACAGGTTACCTCATATAACAATATGCTGGATTCTGTAGAAGTTTAAATGGTTTAGTGCCGATGGATAATAAATCGCCAAACGTGACACCCCCCCCCCCCCCCATTTGGACAGAAGGGCGATATATCACCATACAAGGATAATCGTGTTATATGTTTTATTTCATGGTATCTTCTGCAATTTCAATGCTCAGTGAACGGAAATTTACATTATCATACATATTTATTGATTTATACCATGTTAAATCCAAATCTACATTTTTTTTGGGGGGGGGGAGGGAGTGGGGGGGGGGGGGGGTACTGAATCAGTGTGTTAACTGATTCAGTTGTTATTAATTACGGGTTAACAACAATTGAACCAGTTAAAACACTATCTCATTGAATTAGGAAACAAAGAAGCTGAAGTGCCATGATCAGACATAGGACTAACCCACACTTCTCTTCACCTCACTGACAGGGATGGTCGGGAAACATACACTAATTAACATAACCTATGAGGCAAATAGGTTTATAAGAAGCACGTCTAGCAGACAAGACTACTAATATACTAACATCTGCGATACCGCGACTCTATACGATGAGACAAACAGATCCATACATTCATCCATACATACATGCATGCATCCATCCATCCGTCCGTCCGTCCGTCCGTCTTTCTGTCTGTTTACTTATGGGGGATGGTAGATAGTAAACAGCAAAACATTAAGGCACTCTTTCGCACGCTTTGAGGCATATTGGGTGTATGGTGCTAGTCTCATATGTTTAAAGACCTATCGACTCTTGGTGGGTAAGTACTCAAGTCGAGAGGGGCGACTTCATTACAACTTATTGTACCCCATCTGGCTCGGTCTCTTTCAGAAGAAACGGTTAGACGCCTGCCGAGAGCATCGCACAAAGCACGAACTCAGTAGCTCCAGCGATCACCTCACGAGTCTTCGGAAAAAAAGCTGCACTCATGGTTTGAACGACGCAGTCTGCGGAATGAACCTACGACCTTCAGAACGCGAGGCAGATGGTTTAAACACTTCGCCACAGAGGAACCCCCCCCCCCCCCCACACACACACACACACAGCGTATGTTTGACTATGACTGTGACTGTTGTAGCTGATCTATAAACCCCGAATCGAATATTTGTTGTGGTTTCTATGTACCACACATTCTTATGCACGGACCACGTTGTGTAATGACCCGTTTAAGTGGTGTGCACTTCAGTGCGTCCAGGGAAAGTTCTAGTTGTGTCCACTACATCATTAGACGCCAGGAAATCCCAGCAGTTACAAGAGGTACTCTTCAGTGCTTTACAACAACTGTCACATCTTCGTCTATGAGTCACATTCCGCCACATATGTAACTTGTCTTTGGTAAATAACTATTAAATCTCTGTATGAGTCTCATTTGCCACATATGTAACTTGCCTTTGGTAAATAACTATTAAATCTCTGTATGAGTTTAATTTGCCACATGTGTAACTTGTCTTTGGTAAATAACTATTAAATCTCTGTATGAGTTTCATTTGCCACATATGTAACTTGTCTTTGAACAAAACTGAAATATCTTCGTCTATGAAGGACATCCTGCTATCTATGTAACTTGTCTTTGAAGTTCTGTTCTAATTTCTTCAAGGCATCTCCCATCAGATGTTGTGACTGTTCCGAGATAACTGTACCGATTCACTTGTTTAAGAATATGCCCATATATCACACTATGGTATTTCCTTCTTCCCGGTGACGACCTGTGTCTTCTGAATATTCAGTTCTAACCCTAGTTGTTCACTGTGTGCAACAACCGCATGTACTAAATGTTGCAGGTCCTGTTCATTGTCTGCAATCAAGACTATCATCTGCATATCTAATGTTACTGATGCATTGTCCCCAATGTTGATCTCTTCCATATCTTCTACAGCGCGTTCTATTTGTGGTGACTCGGGGGGATTGAACAGGGGGTGGCATTTCAAGCAACTTTGACAAAGTGGAAGAAACTGCTTTGAAATGACTAGTTACATTCCAGTATAAGAACACAGAACAACGAGAAGTAATGGTTAATACCCAAATACACCAGAGTGAACGAAAGTAGTCAGAAAGGAGTCGACGTATTTAGGTGTATGGGCACTTACTAACAGCAGATTAATGTGATTTAAAGAAAATAGTCACACACAAAAAAGGCAGCATTTCACAAGATAAGGAATATTCTCTGTAATTTATCTTTGCCAAACTACGTTAGGAAGACAGCTGTTTTATTTTTTATTTATTTATTTATTTTTTTTTTTGCACTCGCTCGCTTTGAACTCAAGCGTAGTCCATACACACTATTTATAGTAGTGATGGGCTGAATTTTGAGTGTGGATTAGCTTTCACTATTAACAGTGTCCCTCGACATCAAGCGAACCCACTCCAACTTCAGAGGTAGAGAGCTCTTAAGATCTGTACTGAGCCAGTCCAGATATAAAACTTTTTTAAAAACGCTGTCATTACTGCCTATAGTACCTTTAAGCCTGCGGAATTAAGGCCTCATGTGTAGTGCAGTCGCCGCCAACTGTTCAGGTTACGGTTTTCTTTTTTGCCCCAGACAGAAACAAAATTCCATCACCTTACCAAGGATTCGACCTCGGGTCTCCCGAATGGGAGCGGTGTTCTAGCCACTTGGCCAGAAGCTCTGCCATTCCTGATATACGGAAGCGAATCATAGACAATTATCAGACAGGACGGAATCACAAGGAGGTTGCTGCTGCAGAGCAGGTCCGCATGGTCGAATGGATAAGAACGGTGTTCTTAAACATCCGGTGTGCTGATGCTGAGGTTAGCGGTTCATCCCCTACATCGGACAGCTGGACTAAAATGTTGACCTGTCGTCCTTGACTTGGGGACGTTAATTACAAGTACCTCTGAAGTCGTAGTGGGTTCGCCTGATGGTGAGGGAACATTGTTAATAGGGAAAGCTAACCCACACGCACAATTCAGTCCATCACTACTACAAAAATAGTGTGTACGGACTAAGCTTGAGTTCAAAGCGAGCGAGGGGGACAAAAACGAAAGGGGGGGGGGGGGGAACAACAAGGAGGCCCCGGTTTTAAAGAAAAATGACGAGAATACCGTGGACGAATAGAAAGAGCAATGGAGAAAGCTTGAAAAAATCTAATTCACAAAGAGAATTAGTTACTCTCATCAGACGAAAACAAGTCCCTATTCTTTGAGCATGCCACGAGAAGGGGAATGCTGGAGTTGTCACAACGGGAAAGTTGAAGGGGAGGAGAGGCAGCGGAAACCAAGAGAGAAAATGATGGTATTCGTGGTGTGGAGAAATATAGGTATCAGAGGTGACTGGCAGCGGACGAGACAGGGGGCTGTGGACACACAGGGTCATCGGCGCCACACGACATGGACTATAAGAAGAAGATAGGACAAAATATTAATGCAGAAATGCTGCCATGGCGAAAGGTTGTCGTTTGATCTACTCCAGTGATGCCCGCGTGCCACAACATCTAACTTGTATACGTCTGTATAGTTATACAGTTATGTTTCCCGAATGTTCTATCAAGTCATATCCACACGATTAGTCTTGTCGGCAAGCGTTTCTATTCTTGGATGCTAAAGATACATTTTATCTTGTTGATCCCGAGACCATGTGTGTATCTGGTTGCTGGAAAAGGACGCCTTGACGTTAAATATTGCTGTTGGATGACCCCTCTGTTCACCTTTTTATCTTGTCAACAATATCTTCTTTTTCCGTCAGTGGGAAACTAATTCTTTTTTGTGTTCGGAGATCCAGATTTCCTTATCGCCCGGTCTGTTTCCTTGTGTGGCCAGATTATCGCCCTTAGAACAGTTGAAATTACAGGTTCAGAAAGTATTTCCAGCGACAGTTTCGTGGACATTTTTGGCCAGGCTATATCGTGGTGATATGATTCACCCACTCATGGGTATTGATAAGCGCTTATACAAATTAAACCACACAAGTAGGTGTTAGAAAGCAAACTAGACAACAGACACTTTTAAAACTATAGGCACGCTCTCTTTTGGCACTGGGTTGAACTTTGTTGGTGCAATACCTACAGGTGTTTGTAACGTCTCACTACACTTTGTATATAGAACAAATGTATGACGTCATCAAGAAATGTGCTACACAGCCCATCGTGAAGCAATATGCATCGAATGGCTGTTGTCTGCTGGAGTAATTCTATGGGGTTTCTTGAAAGGAAATGTTTGCAGAAGTAATGAAACACAACCGAGGACCTGAAAGAAGCAATCAGAATTACCATTCAAGAAATAACAACAGACACGCTGCAGAAGGTTTTTGACAATATGAAAAGACGTGTACAGTCATGTCTTGAAGCCCATGGTGGACAATTCCAACACCTGTTATGATGAATACTTCATTGGTACTTTTCAGCTTCCACCAAACAGCGTTAGACCATAGTTAGTTAGTTAGTCTTTCCTCTTGAGCCTAAGGCGGCGCATAGGGCAGAAGTCCTGTCTCTCCATGCCTGGCGGTTCGCTGCTATCTGTTGTAGATCTTGGATATTTACTTGGCCATTGAATGAGCCTTCTCTAATGATGGTTCTACGCAGGGTCTCTCTTGGTCTTCCCCGTTTTCTTTTCCCTACCGGTGACCATATGAGGGCTTGGTAGGGGAGTCTTGTCTTGTCCATTCTGAGTACATGGCCGATGTAGTTCCAACGGCGTCTTCTTATGAAATTGGATACTGTATCTTGCTTAGTCTCTTGTCTTATTTGCGAATTGGTTCTGAAGTCTGTCCAGTGGATGTTTAGAAGTCTTCTAAGACATTTGTTCTCAAAATTGTCTAATTTTTTATCTAAAGCTACCGTTGATTTCCAACTTTCACATCCATACGTTAACACTGGAATCACACAAGAGTTGAAGATTTTAAGTTTTGTGTGTTTGCTGAGTGTCTTTGACTTCCAGATGTTTGACAGTTTGTTGAAGGCACTAGATGCCAGTGCGATTCTAGTTGATATTTCTGGTGTTGAGTCCCCTGTGGATGTCATTTTGCTTCCTAGGTATGTGAAGCTGTTGACTTTTTCAAGAACGTAGCTGTTCAATTTGGTCTCATCTGAACTGTTTGTAAGATCAATAGTCTTTGTTTTTGTGGTGTTAATTTGGAGACCAATTTGCCCTGAAACATTTTGGAGGTGGTTTATTTTCCCTTGAGCATCCGGATGTGTTGAACTCAAAAGCACTATGTCGTCGGCAAAGTCCAGGTCTTCTAGAATTTTGTCAACCCAATGAATACCCATATTTGTGTTGCTTGTGCATTTGCGCATGACCCAATCGATAGCTATTCCAAAAAGCATCGGTGATAAGACACAACCCTGTTTCACTCCTGTTTCGACTGAGAACCAGTCAGAGTTGCCTGTTTCTGTTCTTACGCAGCAACGTGTCTCTTTGTAGAAAGATTTTATGACGTTGGTATATTTGGTAGGAAAACCATAGATGTTAAGTAGATTCCAAAGTGAAGGACGGTGGATGCTGTCGAAGGCTTTTTGAAAGTCGACAAAGTTTGTGATTAATTTCGACTGGAATTCTACGGAGTCTTCAATGATTATTCTGAGGGTGAAAATGTGGTCTATGCATGACCGTAGTGACTCATTTAATGAATTTGTTAGCACATATTTTGATGACATCATCAAATTTGTTCTACATACAAAGTGTAGTGAGACTTTACAAACACCGTGTAGAACTGGCGCAGGAAACATCACCGACGTAGGTCTAATTTATGCCAGTCCGTATGTGGTGTTGCTAACCATGATCTGATCGTATCGTGATGTCCCTCTCCGTAGACATGGCGCTTCAATAACAGATTTGCACACCCCTCCTGATTTCTGAGGTTCCAGGGGAAAGGCCAGCTATACAAAACAATCCCCATGGGTATGATGCCTCGGTATCTGGGTGGGAGGAATGTTTACCTCAATCTTACACCGATAGGTGCAAGCACTTTTAAGGGCTCACACGATTTGAACCCCATTGCACCGGAAATAACATTTAGGATTCAGTTTTCCATGAGATTCCAACCAACTAATAGGCACAATGGATTATAATTCCTCACAAACAAAATGTAATCATCTCGATAAACGAGCAAGTGCACATCCCGCTAAACCATCATCCAGTGTGGAAGTGCACTATTTTTTTTTTTTTTTTGCGCTCACTCGCTTTGAACTCAAGCATATTCCACTATTTATAGTAGTGATGGACTGAATTTTGCGTGTGGATTGGCTTTCCCTATCAATAGTGTCCCTCGCCAACAGGCGAACCCACTCCGACTTCAGAGTTACTTGTAATTTATGTCCCCAAATCAAAGACAACAGGTCAACATTTTAGTCCAGCTGTCCGGTGTAGGGGTTGAACTCCTAACCTCGGCATCAGCACACCGGGTGTTTAAGAACTCGCGTTCTAACCCATTAGACCATGCTGACCTGCTGAAAGTGCGTTAGTTCCTTATCTTATTATAAAAGACTAGAAAAGCGACTTCATTTCGTTACGCTGATAGCCAGATAGCGTATTCAACCCATACACCGTTTAGTTGGACTAACATGTTGACTTCTCGTCCTTGACTTGGGGACGTAAATTACAAGTATCTCATAAGTCATCTCAGACGGCGGGGGACAGTGGTAATAGGGAAAGCTATCCTACACGAAAAAATCAGTCCAGGTGGACTACGCTCGAATTCAAAGAGAGCGAACGAAAAATTGCACTGAGTATGATCCCACCTGGCTCGGTCATAAAATACCTTAACTTTCAGTACCCCGGGGATTTCCCCAATGTTCTCCAGTTGCTCCTATAGTATATCATTATCGCTTGGTGGCGCTCCCTTACTTAAATATTTGCTGTCGTTGTTTCATGTTTACAGTACACACGAACCACGATGTGGTGTACACACTTCCGTTTTCTGATATGCCAGCTACATGTCAGACATTCAACACAGAGGACCGCAAACAAACGTAAACACCTTTCTCCCTGGCAGCTCTTCTAAACAGTTCACTGGAAACATGGCTGGGAAATGTTACAAACATGTTGCACTGATTCTCACAGCTAGAGAGCTGACAGGCAGTACATCCGTGTTATGTCTACATGAGAAGTGATAGGCCAGGCCGGTTAACGACAATAACTATAAACAACTCAGTCTCAGGCTATTCTCGAACTGTTGGGTGTACTGTATTATACATGTGACGGAAATTAGTTCGAATCTTCATTAAGAGAAAAACTGAGTGCGCACGCACGCACGCACACACACACACACACACACACACACACACACACAACAATGCCCCGTAGCAGCAATCTGTTGTGGTATGTGATGTGTTCGGACTATCACATGTTCTAGGTCAGAGTGCACGGAGGTAGGTATGGGTCACCACTATTCCTCCCGTAGTGAACGCCGATAGATATCATCGAACAATCGTCTGACCACGTTTAAACGCCTACACTAACGCGTAAACAATATAAAATGACACAAAGTAGTGCAGCTTTACATAACAGAATTAAGACACATACAGGACGTTGCGGCGACTAGTCTTCATCAGCAAACAAACACATTCACAAACACACCATACAGTCAAGGAGATCTCCTGTGACTACATCAGAAGGTGACGACAGGACGAGAAGAACAAAAGGATGAAAAAATGATAGGAGTGAAGAAAATGAGAATTTAAACAAATGTGAATTGAAAAAATGTTCATACTCACCTCACAGTGGCGACCGCTTACAGATCGCCACTGTGAGGTGAGTATGAACATTTTTTCAATTCACATTTATTTAAATTCTCATTTTCTTCACTCCTTTCATTTTTTCATCCTTTTGTTCTTCTCGTCCTGTCGTCACCTTCTGATGTAGTCACAGGAGATCTCCTTGACTGTCACTACATAGTTTGTGATGTTTGTCCAAGAATTATTCCTCGGGCTCAAGATATATTTGTATACAGATTTATATATATATATAATGGCAACGAATCATGGAATATGAGTGAACAAATTTGGAAGTGCTTAGAAGCAACAGGGATGTGGTTCTTGGGGCGAATGTTGAGAATACTTTGGGCTGCCAGAGTAACTAACAACGATTGGCTAAAAGGCTAATGAAAACATAACGTTGTATACAACTATAAGAAAGGGACAAGCATTCTTTGGTCATGTGATGAGAACAGAGGTATTGGAGAACACCGTGACAAATGGAAAGATGCATGGGAAAAGAGGCAGAGACAGAGGGAACGAACGAAAGAAAGAAAATCTTTATTTTCAAAGGGTTAAGAATTGGGCACGCAGGCCCGTCTGACATTCTGCCCTTCTTCTCTATTTCCTCTCATACATTCTTTCATTCAACATCACTTATGAAGCACATTTTTGACAACAACAATAATTTGCCACTGTTTATCAAGGTACATTTGTCCCGTGTTGATGAAACAGCAGCATGTTTACATGGACTGAGACAGTGGCATGGAGGAACATCATTAGCAGAGTTGACCGAGAATACCGAAGACCGAGGTCAGTGGAAAGACATGAAAGCCCGCCATAGTTGGCAGGGCACATAATTATGCAGAAAGAAATACCACAATGTAATAATATGCATGTAAACGAGAATATTCTTCAACAAGTGAATCGGTACAATTATCTCCGAACAGTCATAACATCTGATGGGAGATGCCTTGAAGTTATTAGAATGAGAATGTCTATGGCGAAGGTAGCCTTTTCCAAGATGAAAAACATACTGACCAATAAACTGATGTTAACTTCAACGAGAACCTACCTAGAACCTGTTCTTTAGTATGGATATGAGACGTGGACAATGAGGGGACAACTTGAGAAAATATCTAATGGCTGTGGAAATGTGGTTTCTGAAGAAAATGCAAAGAATACCATGCACAGACTGAAAAACCAACGAGCCTGTCATACAAGAAACAACTGAAAGCAGTAAACTGATTAGAGAAATTAAATGTAGACTGTCGACATTTTTGGACACATTATGAGAAGACATAAACTAGAGAACTTGGTGACAACTGGCAAGATTGAGGGGAAAGAAAAGTACAAGGGGAAGGCAGAGGGGTAAATATCTGGATGGTTTGGCCGCATGGCAAGAACACAAAGCTGATCCACGATTCTGGTGATCGTGTGAGTTGACGAAACATGACCACCCACGCTTATCGGCATGGCACATGATGATGAGTCTTAAGAACATTAATGAACTGTCGTTCGTGATTAAAATAACACATCACAACAGTTAGTTACTACCTGTGGACAGTCCTTGATGTAATGTCCCTTAGTGAAGCACAAGTGGCACAGGTAGGAGCTGGGTGGCCGTTTGCTGAGTCTCTTCTCCTGGGTCAGCGTCAAATCCGAAAATTGGTCAGCTAAGTCCACTATACTGCTGTAGGGGGACGGGCTGGACACAGAATGGGACGGGAATGGGGTCTGTGGAAACACATGCACAAACGGGTCACGAAACGACAAAAGATTTCAAACAAAACTTAAATAACAATTAATAGTATAATCATCCGGTCTCCCTGGTCTAGCGTTACACGACTTTCTCCGTAATCCCGTATACTCTTGTGAGTAAACGTGCCGTGCGCGAGAATCGGTAGCGGTTCTCTTCGCGTCGGTAACTTACGGGGTATGTGAGCCGGTCGCTCAGAAAGTAATGGCAAACTACTGAGCGTAATCTTGCCAAAAAATCAACAATCAGCTGAAAGATGCTGATGTTGACAGCGATGTCCTGTAAAAGATATGCGAACCAAAAAAAAAAAGTCTATTCATAGCCATCCTTATACATTATTACTATTCTTATACCGGAGTGGCATAAAGAAACTGGGTTGGTCACTCACTTAACACATTCAGTGTCAAACAAAAAGAAGGTTTGGATCAAACAGAAATGGATGTTTGAAAATTGGAATTAAGAGTGTGTCATTGTTATGACGTAAACGTTGTTAAAATGGTTGCAGACATGTTGTAATATATATCGGAAGTCTCCGTGGCGAAATTATCAAAAGCCGTCTGACTCGGGCTCCGAAAGTTGTGGGTTCGATTCCTAACCGCGTCCTTCGGTTCACGAGTGGCATATTTTTCGGAGACTCCTGTGGGTCGTCGCTGGAGCTACGGAGTTCGTGCTTTGCGCGACGCTTTCGGCAGTTCGCTGCGGAAAGAGACCGAGCCATATGGAATAAAACCCGGTGCGATGAAGTCGACCCCCTCGACTTTTAAGCGACTTTTTGTATTATATATCAAATTAAAGGGGGTTCCTTGGGGGAAAACTACTGTATATACGCCCAAGGCAGATGCAAGAAGTCGCTTAAGGCGATTAGCCATTCCACGGCACTTAATCAGTTAAGAAGGTACAAGCAAAATTGGTATTTATGGAAGGGTTGGTTGGACTTCGACGAACGCTGGCTTCTCGTCCAGAAAGCAATGGCAAACTACTGAACGTAAAATTGCCTAACATATCAACTTGGGGTTGATCGCAACATCTTGCATAGAACATGCAATGTTTAAAAACACGCATGAAACTGTTGCACACCTAGCTGATCCTTGCCACGTCTAGCCTTCTCGGATTAGGGCTAAAAGCTACAAAGATCACGTTGCATTATCATCTTGTGCTAAGGCGACAAGGATCATACTTCGCCATCGCGCACGATCACCAGAGTCGTAAATCAGGTCTGTGTGCTTGTCCAGATTTGACCTGCAGCCAAGCTACCCGGGTATTTATTTCTCTGTCTTCCCGTTGCTATTTTCCCATAAAGTTTGTCAATAGTTACAAAGTGTCCACTTTTATTTCTCCCCATCACATACTCAGAAAAGCATTTAACTGTCTACGTCTAAGTTCTCGAATCAATTGCAATCCATCAGGTGTCTTCTCCACAATGACGGTTGGCTGCAATGGATCTCCAACACGGTCTGTCTCTCGCCCTGTCTGTACATTCTGTCAGATTGCCGTCCGTCCATCTCTTGATATTATCTTACCACTTGTATCATTGTCTACCTCATGCTCACTTGCCTTCAACCTTACCCTCCAATATGTTTTTTTTTTAAAAATAAGAGTGTTATGTCTTTTAACGTGGCAGAAATATTTAACTAGTGTCTATTTTTATTTCTTTCATCAACTCTCTTTTCATTCCAAGTTTTTCCAGAACCTCTGTATTTATCGTTTTTGTTTCCGTGAAATACACATATTCTTCTGTATATCCACACATTCCCATGAACTACTACACATTCTTCTGTATATCCACATCACCAGGGCCTCTAATCGACATTCTAATTGCTTGTTCAATGTCCAGGTTCCATATAGTCAATTTGCAGTGTACACAAAGTTAGTCGTGTGTCAGTTTTTCACAGGTCATTGCATTCAACCCCAGCATTTATTGGATGTTTGTGGTTTACTAGACAATTGTACATTCACTAGTATGCCATTGGCGGTCTCCCTGGCGAAGGTGTAACGAATTTCTCCGTAATCCCATATATACACGTGAGGAACACAGCTGCGCGGGTTTCGGCAGTGGATCGCATCACGTTGGTTACTTGCGGGGTATGTGAGCCGGTCGCTCGGAAATCAATGGCAAACTGCTGAGCGTAATCTTGCCAAGAACATCAACAACAGCTGAATAATGCTGATGTTAACTGCAACGTCATGTAAGGGGTATGCACCATTAAAAAAAAAAAAGTATGCCATTGCTTTCTGAACGGCTGATATAATCGAAATCAACTAATAACACTTTGCAGCCAAAATTTCCTGTGGTGGAGTTCGATCGAACCCACGACCCGATATGTCGGGGAATTGTGAAACTGCGTACACTAACCCTAAGTTGTGAAAATTGTGAATCTGGGTACACTAATACCTTAAGCTGTGAAAATTGTGAAACTGCATACACTAACCCCCTAAGTTGTGAAAATTTAGAAATTGCGAACACTAACTCCTAAGTTGTGAAAATAGTGAAACTGCGTAGACTAACCCCTAAGTTGTAAAAAGTGACAAACTGTGTACACTAACTCCTAAGTTGTGAAAATTGTGAAACTGTGTACACTAACTCCTAAGTTGTGAAAATTGTGAAACTGTGTACACTAACTCCTAAGTTGTGAAAATTGTGAAACTGTGTACACTAACTCCTAAGTTGTGAAAATTGTGAAACTGTGTACACTAACTCCTAAGTTGTGAAAATTGTGAAACTGTGTACACTAACTCCTAAGTTGTGAAAATTGTGAAACTGCGTACACTAACTCCTAAGTTGTGAAAATTGTGAAACTGCGTACACTAACTCCTAAGTTGTGAAAATTGTGAAACTGTGTACACTAACTCCTAAGTTGTGAAAATTGTGAAACTGTGTACACTAACTCCTAAGTTGTGAAAATTGTGAAACTGCGTACACTAACTCCTAAGTTGTGAAAATTGTGAAACTGCGTACACTAATCCCTAAGTTGTGAAAATTGTGAAACTGCGTACACTAAACCTAAGTTGTAAAAAGTGTGAAACTGCGTACACTAACCTCTAAGTTGTGAAAATTGTGAAACTGCATACACTAACCCCTAAGTTGTGAAAATTGTAAAACTGCGTACACTAACCCCTAAGTTTTGAAATTTGGGAAACTGCGTACACTAACTCCTAAGTTGTGCAAATTAAAAAAAACAACAACAAACAACTCATCCTGCAGCTGGAGAGCTCGAACGAAGTTGGTCCAATAGACCGCATCCCAGGCTACATTTACTAAAATATGTAAAAGTCGACTCCACGCTACGGAATTCATGCATCGTGTGGAGGTGCTCCTTATGTGATCCATTGTATAAGACTGGGACTGAGCCAATAGCCAAGGGGGTCGGTGCACGTGGAGGAGATATATATTTAATAAAACACGACTGTATGGTGTGTGCGCTCAGTCTCTTTCCGAAGAGCACAAAGCACGAAATCTGTAGCTCCAGCGGCGACCCTCAGGAGTCTCCGAAAAAATGCACTCGTGAACCGAAGGACGCGGCCCGGAATCGAACCCACAACCTTCGGAGCCCGAGTCAGACGGCTTGACCACTTCGCCACGAAGATTCCCACACACACACACACACACACACACACGCGCGCGCGCTCATACTGACTTGCTTGAGTTGACCCGGGATCTGAAGGCAAGCGAACAACAATAGCATTGTGACCTACCATGCGAGTATTAAAGTATTAAGAAGCGACCAGAGATGGTTGGCGTGATTAGAAAACTTTAGCTGCGCAATTCAACCAGCCTTGAACAAGCTTACAGACGAGGACGGACGAATAATAACATGTGGAGGATATGACAAGGGCTGTAACAATTACGACCACGTGGCGTGAGTTGGGCCAGAGCTTGTGCTCCACTGGGGGATAAACGACAGAAGTAGAAGACCCATACACACATGCACACACACACAAACCCCACACACAGCACACACATACCACACCACAAACCACACACACGCCACACATCAAACACGCCACACTTATATACACGCCATACAAACACCACACACGCATACACATGCACCACAAACCATACACACAACACATACCACACACACACACACACACACACCACACACATACACACACACACACTGGCTTCATTGTACCACAATTTAAACATAGAAGACACAAACCATACGGTGCGACATATTGTATGTGACTTATGTGTTTTAATTCACTAAAGGAACACATTGTTGTTAATTTCTGGATCGCACCACCACCACCACCACCACCACCACCACTACCAACACCACCACTACTACAATCACAACTACACCAACAACAAGAACAACAACAATTATGGTACTACTACACCCATCACCACCGCCACCACCACCACAACAATAACAAAACAACACATACTACTACTACTACTACTACTACTACTACTACTACTACTACTACTACTACAACTACTACTACTACTACTACTACTACTACTACTACTACTACCACTACTACTACCACTACCACTACTACTACTACTACTACTGCTGCTACTACTACTACTGCTACTACTACTACTACTACTACTGCTGCTGGCTGCCATCACCACCGCCATCATCAATATCACCACCACCACCACACCTGTTACTATTAAAGTTGCTGCTAACTGATGTGTCGAAAAAAAACAAAAAACCCTAAAACGCTTTCCAGCGAGCGTAAAATCATTGGAAAAAAAAATTAAACAAGCAAACAACGCCGCGTGCGGATTGCATATCTATGTAAATACAGAGATTACAGTTTTCGCTGTGGTTATATAAAATGTACCATTTCTCATATAAATAAATACATAAAATAAATAACGAAGTATATAAAAAACAAGGAAAACAAAGTATGGCGAGTTGCTGGGTATAGTAAGGGTGCACATCAGAAGTGTTTGATGGCACTCGTTTCAACGTCTGACGCTTTCCTTGGCAAAGAATAAGCTAGCGTGGCGCATGTCAGAAAAGGTTGAATGTCAAGGCAAAATACGAAACTGCGGCAGAGTAAATAAACTAACACGTCGGACGTAAGTAACTAGGCCAGGTTTGTGCAGATGGTCGCGGTTAAATTCATTCTTATCTTGGGTACCACTGACACTGTTGTCTGTCTTTATGTTTCTATCTACAGGTCAGGGGTCACTGGGCATTGATACTTTCAGTGACGGAAAATGTATCACTGTTTGTTTGTGACTTTTATGACTTTCTCCCTTTTTCTCTGATTAAGGTCACCGAGAAACTGTTATTAATGACATTACCCCTACTATCTAACTGAATATACTGGGAATCTTTTGTTTCTGGTTTTACCTCTCTCTCTCTCTCTCTCTCTCTCTCTCTCTCTCTCTCTCTCTCTCTCTCTCTCTCTCTCTCTCTCTCTCTCTCTCTCTCTCTCCCTCTCTCTATCTGCCTGCCTGCCTGCCTGCCTGTCTGTCTGTCTGTCTGTGAACTGAATGATTCGATGTGAAGTGAGTATAATCTGACGACTAACTAACTAATTAACTAACTAACTAACTAACTAACTAACTAACTAACTGACTGACTACTGACTGACTGACTGACTGACTAACTAACTAACTAACTGACTGACTGACTGACTGACTGACTGACTAACAGACTGACTGACTGACTAATTGACTGACTGATTGACTAATTGACTGGCTGACTGACTAATTGACTGACTGACTAACTAACTAACTAACCAACTAACTTATTAACTAACTAACTAACTAAGTGGTGACTGACTGACTGACTGACTGACTAACCAACTAACTAACTGACTGACTAACTGACTAAATCACTAACTAAATAACTAACTAACTAGCTTGCTAACTGACTGACTGACTGAATGACTTACTAACTAACTAATAACTGACCAACTAAATAACTAACTAACTAAATAAATAACCTAACTGACTGACTAACTGGCTAACTAAGTAACTAAGTACCTAGCTAACTGACTGACAAAAACTAACTGACTGACTAACTAAACTAATTTTGACTAACTAACTAACTAACTGACTGACTGACTGACTAACTAACTAACTGACTGACTAACTAACTAACTGACTAACTAACTAACTAACTGACTGACTGACTGACTGACTGACTGACTGACTGACTAACTAACTAACTAACTAACTAACTGACTGACTGATACTGACTAACTAACTAACTGACTAACTAACTAACTAACTGACTGACTAACTAACTAACTAACTAACTGACTGACTAACTAACTAACTAACTGACTGACTAACTAACTAACTGACTGACTAACTAACTACTGACTAACAAACTAACTAACTAACTGACTAACTAACTAACTGACTGACCTACTGACTGACTGACTGACTAACTAACTAACTGACTGACTGACTGACTGACTGACTGACTGACTGACTGACTAACTAACTAACTAACTGACTGACTGACTAACTGACTAACTGACTGACTAACTAACTGACTGACTAACTAACTAACTAACTAACTAACTAAATAAATAACAATGACCAACTGGCTAACTAAGTAACTAAGTACCTAGCTAACTGACTGACTAACTAACTAACTGACTGACTAACTAACTAACTGACTGACTAACTAACTAACTGACTGACTAACTAACTAACTAACTAACTAACTAACTGACTGACTGACTGACTGACTAACTAACAAAAAAACTGACTGACTGACGGGCCTGAACTGACTGAACTGACTGACTAACTAACTAACTAACTAACTAAAAAAACTAAAAAACCCTAACTGGCTAACTAAGTAACTAAGTACTACTACTGACTGACTAACTAACTACTGACTGACTGACTACTAACTAACTACTAACTAACTAACTAACTGACTGACTACTACATAACTAACTAACTGACTGACTGAATCTGACTGACTGACTACTAACTAACTGATACTGACGACTAACTAAACTAATACTAACTAACTGACTACGACTGCTAACTAATAACTACTACTGCTACTGACTACTAACTAACTAACTGACTACTAACTAACTAACTACTAACTACTACTACTACTACTACCTAACTACTGACTGACTGACTGACTGACTACTAACTAACTGACTGACTGAATGACTGACTGACTGACTAACTAACTAACTAACTGACTGACTAACTAACTAACTACTACTACTGATGACTAACTACTGACTGACTGACTGACTGACTGACTAACTGACTAACTAACTAACTGACTGACTGACTGACTGACTGACTGACTAACTAACTGACTGACTGACTAACTAACTAACTAACTGCCTGACTGACTGACTGACTAACTGACTGACTGACTGACTGACTGACTGACTAACTAACTATACTATACTAACTAACTAACTGACTGACTGACTGACTAACGACTGACTGACGACTGACTAACTAACTAACTAACTAACTAACTAACTAACTAACTAACTGACTGACTGATGACTACTAACTGACTGACTGACTGACGACTGACTGACTAACTAACTAACTAACTGATGACTGACTAACTAACTAACTAACTAACTACTAACTGACTGACTGACTATGACTAACTAACTACTAACTGACTGACTGACTAACTAACTATGACTAACTAACTAACTGACTGACTGACTAACTGACTAACAAACTATACTGACTGACTGACTGACTGACTGACTAACTAACTGACTAACTAACTAACTAACTAACTGCCTGACTGACTGACTGACTAACTGACTGACTGACTGACTGACTGACTGACTAACTAACTGACTGACTAACTAACTAACTAACTTACTGACTGACTGACTAACTAACTAACTAACTGACTGACTAACTAACTAACTAACTAACTGACTGACTAACTAACTAACTAACTAACTAACTAACTGACTGACTGACTACTGACTAACTAACTGACTGACTGACTACTGACTAACTAACTAACTGACTGACTGACTAGACTAACTAACTAACTGACTAACTAACTAACTGACTAACTAACTAACTAACTAACTGACTGACTATACTGACTAATACAACTAACTAACTGACTAACTAACTAAGCTACTAACTGACTGACTGACTGAGACTACTAACTAACTAACTGACTGACTAACTAAACTAACTACAACTAACTACTAACTGACTAATACTAACTACTACTAACTACTAACTGACTGACTGACTGAACTGATAACTGACTGACTAACTAACTGACTAACTAACTGACTGACTGACTGACTGACTGACTGACTGACTAACTAACTAACTAACTAACTAACTGACTGACTGACTGACTGACTGACTGACTAACTAACTAACTAACTAACTAACTAACTAACTAACTGATTAACTGACTAACTAACTAACTAACTAACTGACTGAATAACTAACTACTAACTAAATAATAACATGACTGACTAACTGGCTAACTAAGTACTAAGACTGCTGACTGACTGAACTAACAACTGACCGAACTGACTGCTGAACTAACTAACTGAACTAACTAACTAACTGACTAACTAACTAACGACTAACTAACTAGCTAACTACTGCTGACTAATAACTGAACTAAACTAACTAACTGAAACTGACTAACTACTGACTAACTGACTGACTACTAACTGACTAACTGACTAACTAATAACTGACTAACTAACCTAACTAACTAGCTAACTCACTGATGGACTAACTACCTGACTAACCAACTAACTGACTTAACTAACCTAACTAACTGAAAACCTACCTAACTACCCTAACTAACTAACTAACTAACTAACTGACTAACTAATGACTAACTAACTAACACTGACTAACTAACTACGACTAACTAACTAAATTAACTAACTAACTAACTGACTAACTAACTAACTGACTAACAACTAACTAACTAACTGACTGACTGACTAACTAACTAACTAACTAACTAATAACTAACTAACTAACTAACTAACTAACTAACTAACCAACTAACTAACTAACTAACTAACTGACTGACTAACTAACTGACTGACTAACTGACTAAATGACTAACTAAATGACTAACTAACTAGCTAGCTCGCTAACTGACTGAATGACTGACTAACTAACTGACTAACTAACTAATAACTGACTAACTAACTAACTAACTAACTAACTAACTAAATAACCAACTGACTGACTGACTAACTGGCTAACTAAATATCTAAGTACCTAACTAACTGACTGACAAACTGTCTGACTGACTAAATAACTAACTGACTGACTAAGCTGAGTTGAGTTTTGTTGAGCTAAAAACTGACATCACTGCACTCAGGACATTCTTATAATCGCTCCGTCCCCTCGTTCAACTGCCAGCGAAGAGTCACACTACTAATCTTTCCCACCTCTATCTGATTGAAAGTTCTCCTGGTCTTCCCCCTCAGGCATTATATTCTACCAAAACCCGTGCCAATCCCCCGCAGTCTCATCCTTTCCACATATGGGTTCTCAGTCTGTTCCCTGACCTTCTCCACCTGTTCCCATAGGCGCACGACCACCCCTACCCCCTTTGTCCATAAGTAATCTACCACCTAGAGGTGCATTCTCTGCAAGCCTATCAGCCTGTTCATTTCCCTCTCACTCTCGTATGGCAGGGCAAAAATCCATACAATTCTCATAATCTGTGACCTCTGAAGCGAGGTGAGCCATTCCACATGAAACATTCCCTTCTCCACCTTATAAAGCATACTCCTTGAGTCCGTCATGAAGACAATGTATGTGGCGGTGATCTCCTCTAACCAAAGGAATGCCGCTGTGACTGCTTTCACTTCCATTCTCATGCTGGAGATCGTAGTCTCGAATGCCAGACTCTCCTTTTTTAAGAATCGTCCATTAGCCTTCGCAATGAAACCCCAACCAGTCCGTCTGTGTCTCACAACTGACCCATCAGTATAGATCACTATGTCACCGTGATGTGTGTTACTCTGGATCAGTTGTTGCACCTCAAACTCAGTTGCCCATTCTCTGCACTCACGAACCAGTGTCACTATTACATTGTGCCAGTCTGTCCTGTCTTCCGGTACTTCAGCTTAATCTTTTTCACGATTGATGATCTCTAGATCACACACCTGACGTAAAGATATTTCTGCCTGTGCCATCCAGGACCTGCCTCGTCTTAGTCTATGACCCTTGACTATATCCATGGCTTCATGCAGGGGGTGATCCCTATCTGGAGAATCTTTCAGGTACCATTTGGCTTGAAGGACCCGATGCCTATTCGCCATTGTTGGTAGCGCCAGGATATGCCTCATGCAGATAATTTGTGTGTCCTCTGTGCACCCCAGGATCACCTGCATGGCTCCATTCTGTATACGCTCCAACCTTTCAAGCTGGCTCTTCCATACTGTCAGCAGCCGCAAACCACATTCAATGACAGAAATTATTATCTGCTGAAAGAGCCTGTACAACATCCTCTGATCTACCCCGGTTGCTGCCATAGCCCTCAATACATTAAGTCCCCTACCAGCCTTCACAACCACATCCTCCACATGATCCTTAAAAGACTAACACCTGTCAAAGGTGATGCCCAATTTACTCTCTGACTGACTGACAGACAGACTGACTGACTGACAGACTGACTGACTGACTGACTTATTATCTAACTAACTAACTGAAGCAACAACTGATGAACATTTGCAGGTATCACTAACTACATGGCAAGAGGCCAAAAGGCGGGGACCAAATCAGCAGATAGGTACCCACAACAGCAACGACAACATCGAGGAAAGAAAGGAAGACATGATATTTGGAGAGAGTGAATGCCCATGTTCACTTACCGAGTTCACGCTGCTGTAGCCATGCCTGGGGTTTGACCATGGTTCGGCAAACACGCTGTGGTTGGACAATCCGTTGGTTTTGATGAGATTATTCACGTTCACCATGCTGGTGAGTGGCGATTGGACATTTCTTCCGCTCATCGCGTGCAGTGATTGGATGTTACCATTCACAAAGTTTCCATTGGCCAAAGATTGGAAATTTCCATTGGTTAGACTGCCATTAGTGAGGGAATGAATGTTCCCATTGGTCAAGGAATGCAGACTTCCGTTTGCGTAATTGCCGCTGCAAGAAGACAAAACTTGAGATCCGGATCCGCCTTTAGAACTAAGATTAGACTGCTGGTAATGATTTTTAGGGTGATCGGCCAACCACATATCATTTGTGTTACCAGTGCTGGTGTCATTGTTAGTGTATATGTTAGAACCGATATGTCCTGACTGTTGGTGCAGCGGCTGGTCGGCGAGTGTCAGGTACATCCAGTTTAGGAACTGGTTTTGCTGGTATAGTGTATCCACTGGTGACGTCATTATCTCTGTTTGTTATTCTTCTTCTTCTACAGTGGGAAGAAAATAATGCCCTTAATCCTCATGCTAAAGCGGACACGAGCTGTTGAAGCCTCATTGTGCTGACAGAAATTTCCACTGAAATAAATATGCACAAGAAGTGTCAACTACACAATCACAAAATAAACAACAAATGACGGTAAGACAATCAAGTTTGAAAACTAGCAACTGTTTAATTTAAGTCAATATTGTAGTCGAATGTGTGTGTGTGTGTGTGTGTGTGTGTGTGTGTGTGTGTGTGCGCGCGCGTGTGTGTGTGTGTATAGATATATATAACAATTTTTAACTCTCTGAGTTATATTTTTTTACACCGAATATCAATGACCCTTGAATGAGATATTCCGACATGAACCTGTGGTGGATTTATGAATACAATGAGGCGCTGCCAACTAGCATGAGAGAGAGTTCATCCTTCTCTTCTTCTTTTTATTCCTTGGAGTCAACCTACATCTGCAGTTTTATTACTTGGAGTCAGCCTAAATCTGCAGTTTTGTTACTTGGAGTCAGCCTAAATCTGCAGCTTTAATACTTGGAGTCAGCCTAAATCTGCAGTTTTGTTCCCAGCCAACTCCTGTGAAGCTGTCAACCAGCGCTGCTCTATCTCGACTGAGCACAGTTGTGTGTGATTCTGTTTGTTACAGCGCTGTGCTGTGTGCTCTGTAACGTGTGCTGCTTGCCCGCACGTGCATATTGCTGTCGGACCCATTTTGTGCTTTGTCCGCATGTGGCTATTGAGTCTGTTGTGGTTTGTTTTGTGATTAAAGATAGTGACTTGCTCTGCCTTATTCGATAGATAAAACTGACCCTGTGGTGAACAAGTGATTTTTCTCAGTGGGAAGAGAATATGTAAGGAAAACGAAAGTCTAATGTTGTACCCCAGGACCTTCTATGACCAGTTTATCAGATCTGTCATTTCCTATTCTACCGTACTGGAATGGGATCCGCCGCACGATAGTTCTTTGTTGCTGACAAGCTCTGGACATTACATCCCCAGTTCTGTGTTGCTGAAAAGCTCTGGATATTATATCAAGTAGTTCTGTGTTGTTGACAAGCTCTGGACATTACATCAAGTAGTTATGTGATGTTGACAAGCTCTGGACATTACATCCCATAGTTCTGTGTTGTTGACAAGCTCTGGACATTACATCAAGTAGTTCTGTGTTGTTGACAATCTCTGGACATTACATCAAGTAGTTATGTGATGTTGACAAGCTCAGGACATTACATCAAGTAGTTCTGTGTTGTTGACAATCTCTGGACATTACATCAAGTAGTTCTGTGTTGTTGACAAGCTCTGGACATTACATCAAGTAGTTATGTGATGTTGACAAGCTCTGGACATTACATCAAGTAGTTCTGTGTTGTTGACAATCTCTGGACATTACATCAAGTAGTTATGTGTTGTTGACAAGCTCTGGACATTACATCAAGTAGTTCTGTGTTGTTGACAATATCTGGACATTACATCAAGTAGTTATGTGTTGTTGACAAGCCCTGGACATTACATCAAGTAGTTCTGTGTTGTTGACAAGCTCTGGACATTACATCAAGTAGTTCTGTGTTGTTGACAAGCCCTGGACATTACATCAAGTAGTTATGTGATGTTGACAAGCTCTGGACATTACATCAAGTAGTTATGTGATGTTGACAAGCCCTGGACATTACATCAAGTAGTTATGTGATGTTGACAAGCCCTGGACATTACATCCTATAGTTCTGTGTTGTTGACAAGCCCTGGACATTACATCAAGTAGTTATGTGATGTTGACAAGCCCTGGACATTACATCAAGTAGTTATGTGATGTTGACAAGAGCTGGACATTACATCAAGTAGTTATGTGATGTTGACAAGCTCTGGACATTACTTCAAGTAGTTCTGTGTTGTTGACAATCTCTGGACATTGCATCAAGTAGTTATGTGATGTTGACAAGCTCTGGACATTACATGCCGTAGTTCTGTGTTGTTGACAAGCTCTGCACATTGCATCAAGTAGTTCTGTGTTGTTGACAAGCTCTGGACATTACATGCCGTAGTTCTGGGTTCTTGCTGGAGTTGAGTACTTGGACAACAGACAGTGTTTCAGCTAGTATTGCCACTGGATACATCCTGCCTTTGGGTTCGAATCCACGGACGGATGATTTAAACTGACCTCGCCTCCCAGGTGGACTTAATCTAGAGTTGGTACCAGGAAATAACTTGGGAAGTAAAGGTTCCGATGTGAAACTGACCACATCAGTCATCAACTGCTGACCTATTGAACAATAGCACCATATACCCCGGGCCCCTCATTATGTGAAAAGTCGCCCTTGACTTGTTCTGAAAATGTATTGCCTTCTACGAGGGTAAGTTAATAAGTAAGACACAAATAGCTGTAGAAAAATAACTAAATATGATAACAACTTGAAACCAGTTTATTTTTATATATACATTATCCCTTTATTTCTCAACACAATTTCCACCAACATTGATGCACTTATACCATCGTTTTATCAGTCCTCACAAACCGGTTGTATAGAACAGCGTGCTCTAATTTCTAAACCACGTTTTCACTTCACATTCAGCTTCGGCGTCATTCGCGAAATGTCTCCCACCAAGGTGGGTTGTCAGTGTTTATGCTGACAAATGTTTATCCTGTAAAGCGGTGAATAGTTGGGTAGAAAAAGTTACGAGGGCAAGTCAATAAGTAAGCCACACAGTTCTGTGGGATAGCCTGTAAATGAAAACAAAGCATGCAGTTCTATGCAGGTTTGGGAGGACTGATAAAACGATGGGATAAGTGCATCAATGTTGGTGGAAATTATGGTTGAGAAATAAAGGAACAATGTATGCATAAAAATAAACTGGGTTCAAGTTGTTATCATATTTAGTTATTTTTCTACAGCCAATTTTAGTTATTTTTCTACAGCGTTGAGTTTTGTAGAGTTGAGTTGTGTAGAGTTGGGTTGTGTAGAGTTGGGATGTGTAGAGTTGAGTTGTGTAGAGTTGAGTTGTGTACAACTTTCTTATTAACTTACCCTCGTATGTCACAAGGTTGCAGATGAGGACGGAGCACAACCCAACTCAGCACAACTCAATTCTACACAACCCAACTCAGCAAAACTGAACTAAGCACATCTCACCTCAGTACAACTCAACTCTACACAACTCAACTCTACACAACCCAACTCTACACAACCCAACTCTACACAACCCAACTCTACACAACCCAACTCTACACAACTCAACTCTACACAACTCAACGCTACACAACCCAACTCTACACAACCCAACTCTACACAACCCAACTAAGCACAATTCAACTCAGCACAACCCAACTCTTCTACACAATCAACTCTACACAACCCAATTCTACACAACTCAACTAAGCACAACTCAACTCTATACAACGCAACACTACACAACTCAACTCTACACAATCCAACTCAGAACAGCTCAACTCTACACAGCCCAATTGTCACGAGGTTTCCATTTTCAACTAAATTGCTCTGTCTTCACAATCATAGTTGCTGCAGTATTTTCCAGCAGTTCTATGCTAATAGTTCCACTGGATTTGTCTCGATATTTTACATATTCACCAGCCTCTCCATTTAATGTGGCATTCGGTGCTAACACAATTGTATACATTCAAACAAAAACAACAACAACAACAACAACAACAACAACAAGTCCTGTAGCAGGAAATTACTATGGGTATGTGGAGAGTTACGACCATCATATTTGTATTCTTGGACGTACCAAGGAATAGGTGGCCAGCCTTTCTCTTCCATAGCCAACGATGTCTGCAGACATCGAAATCTCGTCCGACCGAGATCACGCCATTGTCAGCGTGACTTCATAACCATTACATCGACGATTTTGCTGGCATACAGTTGCTCACCAAATGATGCCACTAAGTTTCCTTACTAGGGCTAGTTTTCTTTTATTGACATCGTATTTCCAAGTCATTCTGACATCAAATCTTGTCTCGTTGAAATCATCGTCATCGTGCGCCATGCTGATAAGCGTCTGCGGTAATGTTTCGCATCCTTCACAATCACCAGAGTCGTGGATCAGCTCTGTGTTCTTGTCTCGACCATGACATGTGACCATGTGTGTTATTCTTGGATGTACAAGAGATACAGCATGCAGGGTGATGCGCTGTGGAGGCGGAAGTACAGGCGTGGACCTTCGAGAATTCGTTAGAGGGTGATGCTGCCATTTACACAGATGGGTCGGTCGTTCGACGAGTGAGAAGTTCATGGGCTTTTACGGCTCAGGACAGAGGGAGAATTGTGAAGGAAGATTCTGGTGCTTTTGCTTTGACCACATGTAGCCTGACTATGGAAGTCATGGCAGTAAGTAAAGCAATAACATAGCTCGAGACACAGACATTCACTAGGGCGTGTTTCCTTAGCGACTCAATGAGCATTTCAAGAAGATATAGGACGGGTGGATCCGAATAGAGTTGTTGCTGTCTCTGGAGCGATCTTGGCTGGCAAAGATTAGTTTCATTTTCGTGCCTGGGCATGCGGGAGTACAAGGGATTGAGCGGGCTGACAAGCTCGCAGGTGAGGCTACTGTGGAAGGCGGACGCGTCATGGACAGACCAGGCTGACATTCTGAATGCTCTACGAGAAGTAAGCCGTTCGCAAGAATCAAATGATGACTGCCATGGTCAGAATGCGAGAACAGGAAATTAAAAGAGGTGTGGCAAAACAAGAACACTACGCAGGAAGCCAAAGAAGATTAATAAACCAACACAGACATTGTGTCGTTTACCGCTGCACGCTGCGGGATTTACTGAGGAAGGGATCCGAAGACTTATGGACTGAATGGTTCGATGTGCAGTGAGGATGATCTGTCGACTAACTAACTAACTAACTAACTAACTAACTAACTAACTGACTGACTACTGACTGACTGATTGACTAACTAACTAACTAACTAAACTAACTAACTAACTAACTAACTAACTAACTAACTAACTAACTATTTCATTTGACCAAGCCACTAGACATTTTGAAATACCAATCCCTAATTAAAGTTATTAGTCCCTAACTGAAGCACTTCAGTTAATTACTCTGCTGGCAGTCGTCACGCTTGATGTTAATTCTCTTCAGATCTGTTCAATAAGTCCGCTTGCAAGGTAACGCTGAACCGTTAGTAATAAACTGCAAACTATCATCAACTGGTGCCTGTACAGAATCATCATCATTCAGTAGCATGTCCTTTGCAGAACCTCGCTGCCATAACAACCTTCCGGAAAACCTCTCGGTCATAAGCAAGATGTCCCGCGTCTGATACACCCATCTGGAGATCATCCGCCACATCCTGCACCCATCTTCTCTTTGGCCTTTCTCTTCCTCTCTTCCCAGGCATATATCCTTCCAATATTGTACAGAATGGAAGGAATAAAATATTATGACAGAATCACTAATGTGGGGCTGAGGTAGAGAATTGGCTATCAAGAACGATGATGACAATTCATTTCATCCAGTGGGATTGACAGTTTAGAACCATGAGTTCTGGGATGGCTGATAAGACCTATTTTGGTTCGAAAAGTTCTTTGACAACGTGGGCAAAGAATGCATGACTTTCCAGAAGGAGGATCTCCTGCGGTGGTTTTGTTTTGTTTAGCCTTTTTGTTTTTCACAGCTCTTGCAGTCCTGTTTGCTTCACAAGTGACTGCACCCGTGTGTAATTATGTACGCCACGAATTTCGGTTTTTGGCAGTAGTCTCCAAAGTGTCGTGATGAATTCCAAAAGCTTTTAGTGAGATCTTCAGAGAACTAGACAGATTACAGCGAATCAAGAGGTGAGGAAAAGGCGCTGTCGCTGAATAGGACATACACGGAGAAAACCTGTTAATAGTTTAACTAGAGAGTCCTTTGTCTGGAACCCACAGAACAAACAAAATACAAGGAGAGGCCTACAATATACGGAGAGGACAATTATAAACGTGGATGAATAATATGGGAATGATCTTATGATCTTGGGGGGGGGGGAAGAGAGAGAGAGAGAGAGAGAGAGAGAGAGAGAGAGAGAGAGAGAGAGAGAGAGAGAGAGAGAGAGAGAGAGAGAGAGAGAGAGAGAGAGAGAGAAATTGCAGAAAATGGCAAAAGATAAGGCGGACTGACGTGAGTTGGTTTTGAACATATACTTCAATGGAGGATAAAGGGAAGAAGAAGAAGAAAAATCGTAGTTTGACGTTAATTCTCTTTAGAACTTTTAAATGAGTCTGCTATCAATCGTAACACTTGACGTTAATTCTCTTCAGACCTGTTTATTTTATCTTAAAACAGTACAGCTTGGCGCTAAAAATAGCAATCTTTTGAATTTTCTCTCTATCGTAAGCCAAATGTCCTGCTTATGTGTTTGTCAGGTGTGGGTTCCATCACATCTTGAATCTCCACCTCCTCGGTACACTTCTCCCCATAATGATCGGTATGTATTTTTTTTAACTACTGGCACCATGCCGTCTTGACAGACAACAGTTTTTTACATTGCGCTAAAAAAGGCATAATAACCTGCCCATAGCATAAAACCTGGGCTGAATTGTAGAGATCCTGTGATGCCCATGCATCATGATCCCTCTCTTGGCTTGATAGTTTACTTCAGAGAAACAGTAACATGTTTTTACACTCCCAAAATAATTCATTTTCCTCAGTTTTGTATTTGTCTTAATTACCAATCATCTTTTGGCCCGTATGTTACTGAGATCATTCAGGAAAGCAAAAGAATTTTAACACTAATAGACTGTTCATGGCGTATGAGGCGACTAAGGGACTGGCTAGGATACCCCGTAGACAACTTAAGCTGCACAATCCAACAAATCATCCATAAGTCTAAAAGTAAGGAAAACAAGATAAGTCAGCTAACCAAGAGAGAAACGTCTCTCCTAAAAGAGGTATAGCGAGATGTGTAGAAAAGGCTCGTCTAGAAGAGTTATAACCAGATGTGGAGAAAGGTCTCTTCTAGAAGAGGTATGGCGTCATGTGGAGGAAGGTTTCTTCTAGAAGATATATTGCGAGATGTGGAGACAGGTCTTTCCTAGAAGAGATATGGCGCTATGTAAAGGAAGATCTCTTCTAGAAGAGGTATAGCGAGATGTGAATAAATGTCTCTTCTAGAAAAGGTATAGCGCGATGTGGAGGAAGGTCTCTTCTGGAAGAGGTATGGTGCTTTGTAGAGAAAAAGTTCTTCTAGAAGAGGTATGGCGCAATGTGGAGAAAGGTCTCTTTTGGAAGAGGTATGGCGCCATGTGGAGAAAGATCTAAACTAGAAGAGGTATAGTGCGATGTGGAGAAAGGTCTCATTTAGAAGAGGTATGGTGCGATGTTGAGAAAGGTCTCTTCTAGAAGAGGTATAGAGTGATGTGGAGAAAGGTCTATTTTTGTAGTGGTCTGGCTCTTATATAAAAGGTCTGACGCCATGTGGAGAAATGTCTCTTCTAGAAGAGGTATACCGCCATGTGGAGAAAGCCGCAGGGAGTCTGAATAGCAGAATCACTTCCTTTCCCCCAAGAAAAATCTCCAGAAGTGGCGCTTGTTAGAACTATGTACGAGTATGGGGAGGACATGAAGCGAGCTGCTGAAAATAGCTAAAGACGGCATAAGGTTGGCTTGGCTAGATTTGGATAACGGCCTATCAGCCAATACTGGATAACAGGCAGCAAAAGAAGAACCAATCTTCTTGAGTATTTAGTTCTTGTTCTCTTTTCCGCCCAGTGAATGTTTATACCTAATGTAACATTCATATTCCAGGACGCATATGTGTATTTCAGCTGATTTATTGTATCTAATCAACAGAACAGAACCAGGTCCGCATGGCAGAATGGGTAAGAACGCGTGTTCTTAAACATCCAGTGTGCTGATGCCGAGGTTAGCGGTTCAACCCCCACACCGGAAAGTTGGACTAAAATGTTGACCTGGCGTCCTTGACTTGGGGACGTAAATTACAAGTACCTCTATGTGGGAGTGGGTTCGCCTGATGGTGAGGGACACTGTTAATAGGGAAAGCTAATCCACGCGCAAAATGCAGTCCATCACTACTATAAATAGTGTGTATGGACTACGCTTGAGTTCAAAGCAGAACAGAAAAGGATATTAAGTGCAGCCACAAACTGTGTCCCCAGAATCTAAGATAGACTTAATGTAAGCCAGCATCTAAGACAGATCTAATGTCACCCAGCATCTAAGATAGACCTAATGTAAGCCAGCATCTAAGAAGATCTAATGTCACCCAGCATCTAAGATAGACCTAATGTAAGCCAGTATCTAAGACAGATCTAATGTAAGCCAGCATCTAAGATAGATCTAATGTCACCCAGCATCTAAGATAGACCTAATGTAAGCCAGCATCTAAGACAGATCTAATGTCACCCAGCATCTAAGATAGATCTAATGTAAGCCAGCATCTAAGACAGATCTAATGTCACCCAGCATCTAAGATAGATCTAATGTAAGCCAGCATCTAAGACAGATCTAATGTCACCCAGCATCTAAGACAGATCTAATGTCACCCAGCATCTAAGACAGATCTAATGTCACCCAGCATCTAAGATAGACCTAATGTAAGCCAGCATCTAAGATAGATCTAATGTCACCCAGCATCTAAGACAGATCTAATGTCACCCAGCATCTAAGATAGATCTAATGTCACCCAGCATCTAAGACAGATCTAATGTCACCCAGCATCTAAGATAGATCTAATGTAAGCCAGCATCTAAGACAGATCTAATGTCACCCAGCATCTAAGATAGACCTAATGTAAGCCAGCATCTAAGATAGACCTAATGTAAGCCAGCATCTAAGAAGATCTAATGTCACCCAGCATCTAAGATAGACCTAATGTAAGCCAGCATCTAAGATAGACCTAATGTAAGCCAGCATCTAAGATAGACCTAATGTAAGCCAGCATCTAAGAAGATCTAATGTCACCCAGCATCTAAGATAGACCTAATGTAAGCCAGCATCTAAGATAGATCTAATGTAAGCCAGCATCTAAGACAGATCTAATGTCACCCAGCATCTAAGATAGACCTAATGTAAGCCAGCATCTAAGATAGACCTAATGTAAGCCAGCATCTAAGAAGATCTAATGTCACCCAGCATCTAAGATAGACCTAATGTAAGCCAGCATCTAAGATAGACCTAATGTAAGCCAGCATCTAAGATAGACCTAATGTAAGCCAGCATCTAAGAAGATCTAATGTCACCCAGCATCTAAGATAGACCTAATGTCACCCAGCATCTAAGATAGACCTAATGTAAGCCAGCATCTAAGATAGACCTAATGTAAGCCAGCATCTAAGATAGACCTAATGTAAGCCAGCATCTAAGAAGATCTAATGTCACCCAGCATCTAAGACAGATCTAATGTAAGCCAGCATCTAAGATAGACCTAATGTCACCCAGCATCTAAGATAGACCTAATGTAAGCCAGCATCTAAGATAGACCTAATGTCACCCAGCATCTAAGACAGATCTAATGTAAGCCAGCATCTAAGATAGATCTAATGTCACCCAGCATCTAAGACAGATCTAATGTAAGCCAGCATCTAAGATAGATCTAATGTCACCCAGCATCTAAGATAGACCTAATGTAAGCCAGCATCTAAGATAGACCTAATGTCACCCAGCATCTAAGATAATATCACTCAGCATCTAAGATAGACCTAATATCACCCAGCATCTAAGATAAGCCTAATGTCACCCAGTATCTAAAATAGACCTAATGTCACCCAGTATCAAAGATAAATGTCACCCAGCATCTAAAATAGACCTAATGTCAACCAGTATCAAAGATAGACCTAATATCACCCAGCATCTAAAATAGACCTAATGTCACCCAGTATCAAAGATAAACCTAATATCACCCAGCATCTAAAATAGACCTAATGTCACCCAGTATCAAAGATAAACCTAATATCACCCAGCATCTAAAATAGACCTAATGTCATCCAGTATCAAAGATAAATGTCACCCAGCATCTAAAATAGACCTAATGTCATCCAGTATCAAAGATAAATGTCACCCAGCATCTAAAATAGACTTAATGTCACCCAGTATCAAAGATAGACCTGATTCCACACAGCATCTAAGTTAGATTTATTGCAGCAGCTTCAAGCACCCCAGCGCGTGCTCTTACACACACACACACACACAATCACACCGACATACGCACACACCCGTACACCCCACAACACATACACACACCCACACTCCCAAGTTGTCGTCCGAAATTACAGCCTGGTCATCACTTCTTTGCTTCCATTGTGCTCCCCAAATAGGAAACTAACGTTGTCATCTGTGTCACATACTGTGTGTGACATAGATGACACTCAAACTGTTTCATTGTCTGTTAGAGTATGTATGACTGTCTGTTAGAAACATATTTAATTGTTCGTTAGAGCATGTATGAATGACTGTTGGAGACATGTTTTATTGTCTGTTAGAGACATCTCTAAATGTCTGTTAAAGTATCTATGAGTGTCTTTTCAAGATATGTTTGATTGTCTGTTAGAGACTTGAATTATTGTCTTTTATAGATTCATATGATTGTCTGTTAGAGACATGTCACTAACTATGTCATTAAATATTTGAGATGCATATGATTGAATATTATACATTCATATTGTCATCATCTTGCTCTTATCTAGGTAACTGAACACGGGTACATACAGGCAACAATAAATCTGTTCGCTATGAGATCGAATATTTATTGTATTGAATATACAGTTGGCGCAGTGGGTTAACAGCCCGCGCTATATTATCTTACATATCACAGATAGTTAAACATCCAACACATAGTTGTCATACAACAATCTAGCACACTATCTAGCCTATGTATATATATATCTATGAATATCTATTGAGTCCCTCTCAGGCAGGCCTTGTTGCCTCTCTCAAGTCCGTCTGTCCTCTGCCGGTCTCCTCGTGTCCACATTCGACACGGGCGGTAACTCTGTCCGAGTTCCTCGTGGACCCCGCATTAGGCGGGCCACATCAGTGTCCACGGAACCATGGACTCGATGACCAGCTCTTTCGAGAAGGTTCTAGATTACTCGGGTCCTGAGCGACTCGATGCTATCCCTTGGGCTGGAGTTGCAGCCCTCTAATAATATATCTGAAGGTGAGGCGGTGACACATATTATTGTCCGTTTGAGACATGTATAATTAAATATTAGAGATATGTTATGTAGAGACTTGTCAGGAGCACATATGATTAACTGTTGGAAGAGCGTTTGGAAGAGGCGGGAAGGATTGACTATTAGAAACGTAAAGGATTGACTGTTAGAAACGTGAAGGATTAACTGTTAGAGATGTAAAGGATTGACTGTTAGAGACGTGTATGATTGACTGTTAGAGACACTTATAATTGGCTGTTAGAGACGCGAAGGACTGACTGTTAGAGACGAGAAGGACTGATTATTAGATACACTCTATGATTAACTATTAGAGGCATGTATGACTGTCTATTAGAGACTTGAATAGTTGACTGGTAGAGGTACATATTATTGTCTGTTTGAGACACATATGATTGATTGCTAAAGGCACGTATGATTGTCTGTTAGAGACGTGAAGGATTGTCCGTTATAGATACCAATGATTGTCAGTTATAGACGTGATTTAGAGGCATTATGATTGCCTGTTAGAGACGTGATCACCTGATAAACTCACAAATGCTTGTCTGATAAAGTCACGTATGATTGTCTTTTATAGCTGTTAAAAAAACGTATGACCGACTGAGAGAATTATCTATGATTGTTGGATCGAGTTTTTTTAATTAAACAATCAGAACTGTATACCTCAACTAACAGGCTTGTTGTTGTAACAGCTGGGGTTACCAGGCGCTGAAGTAGGAAGTCAATGGCCCTGTTACACGACTGAAGGTCCATACGGCATAAGTTGCCAGACCCCTATTTTTATTGACCAGTTACCACTCTCTGTGTGATGTGATCAGTACACCACCGGCCGCCTTCACGCCCCTGGCCATTTCCTGGTTCCCATTTACGCTGGGTCGACCTGGGAGCCCAGGTCAATTTTACAAATCAGTTCCAATTAAAAAGGTTATAAAAAGCGAGAGGATCGGCTTCATTGCACTGGTGACTCGGTCTCTCCCCGCAGTCGTACAGCGCACAAACTCCGTAGCTCCAGCGACGAACCCCAGGAGTGTCCGAGAAAACTTGCACTCCTGAACCGAATGATGCAGTCCGGAATGGAGCTCACGCCCTTCAGAGCGCGAGGCAGACAGAGCAACCACTTCACCACGGAGTCTACCAAATCAGTCCCAATGCGGATTCGAACCCGCGACCAAAGGGCCGACACAGAGTGTGTGGTCACTGCGCGACTGCGACGGTGAAATGCGCATGCATTATTTCCTTCTTTCGCGTATTTAGACAGGATACCAGACAGTATCGGTAACATGGCTAACGTCATGCCATCATGCCTCAGCCATACAGAACGTCATGTCATCATGCCTCAGCCATACAGAACGTCATGCCATCATGCCTCAGCCATACAGAACGTCATGTCATCATGCCTCAGCCATACAGAACGTCATGTCATCATGCCTCAGCCATACAGAACGTCATGCCATCATGCCTCAGCCATACAGAACGTCATGTCATCATGCCTCAGCCATACAGAACGTCATGCCATCATGCCTCAGCCATACAGAACGTCATGCCATCATGCCTCAGCCATACAGAACGTCATGTCATCATGCCTCAGCCATACAGAACGTCATGCCATCATGCCTCAGCCATACAGAACGTCATGCCATCATGCCTCAGCCATACAGTCTGGAAACAAGTCTTAAATGTCGAGAGGGTCGACTTCATTGCACCGGCTTTTATCCCATATGGCTCGGTCTCTATCCGCGGGACAGCCTGCCGAAAACGTCGCACAAAGCACGAACTCCGTAGCTCCAGCGACGACCCCCAGAAGTCTCCGAGAAAAATGCACTCGTGAACCATAGCCCCGAATAGAACCCGCAACTTTCGGAGCGCGAGACAGGCGGCTTGACCACTTCGCCACGGAGACTCCCTAAAAATGTCTACAACACGCCCTAAGTACTAAACACGCCCGACGTTGCTTGACTTCGGTGATCGGGCGAGAACCGGTATGTCAACGTGTTATGATTGCTGTATCACAATGTTTATGCGTCGACGTGTCAATCGCTGATGAACCCTTGGTTACAGCTTCCAACTTTTTAACTGATCAAGTGCAATGGGCTAATTAATCGTCTTAAGCGACTTCCCATGTCTGTATTGTACTCATATAAGTAGTTTTCATTATGCAACCCCCTTTAATTTGATATATAATACAACATGTCTGCTACCATATTAACTTATAAGTCATTACAGCGACACACTCCCTACTTCCCATCTTTCGCCATCCATTTTTATTTGGTCCAAACCAACTTTTTGTTTAGCACTGAAATTTTTAATAGCCTTGCCAGCTCTCTCACTTCTAATTCTTTCTGTTGCCTACTATCAGTGCCCATCAATACCCGCCAACTCATTACTTATACCGCAAGTCCGTGCGTCACGCGCCTGCAAGTCAGGTTCGAAAACAACACGCCATGCCTACTATGCGGTTACACATTACTCACCCAAACAACGACGTTTCCCCCGAGTTCCAAAAACATCTTAACACATACTCTGCCTACACACATGCTTGTTCTCACATTATACACACTCATTAAACGCAATCGATTCACAACAACCAACACATATCATGAAAATACCAGTTCGCATTTCACAAACAGGCAAACGTTAGGTCAAGCCCAGATGGCCACGAAATAGTGCCGACCCAGCTGTTGCCGTCTTAATAGGCCCTCTTCTGCTAGCAAGAGGTAACCTGAGCCGTACTAGACGTGGCATACTTTCCCAACTGGAAACTGATGTCATACATGTGAGTCGTGGGAGCTCACGAACAAAGAAATCAGAGATGCCCTCTTTCTGGCGCTCGAGAGCTGGCTTGCCCCCCTTTCCTACTTGTGCATAGGCAGAATTACTTCCCCTTCAACATGCGAAGGCGCAATACATCCGAGATGGCTGTTATCTCCCACTCTATAAACTTAAAATTGCCTAGAAATCAATCTCGGGTTGAGGTTGAGGTTGATCGCAACGTCCTGCAAAGGAAATGCAACTTTTTTTTTTTTAAATGCCTATGGCATTACAGGAAGCGGGGGCCGAGGTAGCGTAGTGGCCAGCCTGTTGCTTAGGGGTTGGAATCAACATCGGGGCGGATCTGTAAAATTGACCTCAGCCGCCAGGTCGACCCAGACTAAAATGGATGCCAGGAAATGTTTTGGGAAGAAAAGTCGGATACTGAGATCTCCCATCGAGTACCGATGGGTCTATAACAATACGGGTCTAGGACCATACGCCCAGTGTGCCTACAGGTGTGATAAGGGTCATTTACTATTATTTTCTAACTGATTCAGTGCCGACTGACAGCATATCGCCAATTATGACCTCCCATTTAGACAGAAGGGTGATATATCGCCATACTAGGGTCACCGTGTCATTTGTTTGGTTTCGTGGTTTCTTCCGCAATTTGAAAGCTCGGTGAATGGAAATGTGCATTATAATACTGGTTCATTTGATTGTGTTCCATATTTGGTGCAGACTTACTTTTTTTGTTTGGCACTGAATCGGTTAAAACTGTTCAATGTTCTGACTATATCATGTCTAATACTAATATGTCAATATTGTCATCATGTTGTGTTTGCAGAGAAACAAGATACGGCTAGGAGTTATTATTATTATTATTATTATTACCAAAGCCGGGTTTTTGGAGACTAGTTAGATTAACACAAAACACAAAGAGTGTATATTTGGAGACTAGAGGGAACGAGTGGTCACAGACCAGAGATTGGGCCTACTTCTCATGTAACACACCGCTAGATCAACAACCTATTTACGGCACTAAATATTCAAATATTCAAAGTGTGTGTGTGTTGTCTGAAACCATTCGTAGACATTGGAGTCAAGATTGTGTGTGTGTGCTTAATGGTTTCTAAAATGTATTTATTCTCTCTGTCTCTCTCTTTATCTGCCTGCCTATGTATTTATGTACATCCATCCAACCTATCTACCCCTACCCATCCACTTCCTTACCTGTCTGTCTGAATCTCTCTCTCTCTCTCTCTCCTAATCCTTCCTCACAATCTGCCACGACCTTCTAGATATTCTCGAACACTCTGCCACTACACGGTATTCTCTGACGTCAGCAAATATGCTTCATCTACAGAATGAGGCCAATAATCGCCCATACAAACAAGACATGTGATGTCTTACTGACACCTGTGGAGCACGGGTACACATAGTTCCTTCTAAGTTTCTATCATTTCCCCTTTTCTCCCATCTTCCAAACTCTCTCCACTCCAGAGTAAATAGTTTTATTTATTTATCTATTTTTGTTTCTTAGCTTCAGAAAATAGATTCAGCTGAAATGTGTTGACTTTGTTTAGTCTTTGTATCGTCATTTTATTTGCTGATTATTTTCCGATTCCTTTGACACTTTCAAAACAGAAAGTCTATTTTAAACATATTTATAATAAGGATAATAATAAGTTATTATTGTTATTATCGACATGTCGATTGTTAAGATGATAAACGTAACAGCAGCAGCAGCAGTAGTAATAGTAACTGTGTTGGCAAAAGTAGTATTCGTATTTGTAGTAGTAGTAGTAGTAGTAGTAGTAGTAGTAGTAGTAGTAGTAGTAGTAGTAGTAGTAGTAGTAGTAGTAGTAGTAGTAATAGCATTGACGGCATCTATGGCTCAGGTATTAGTGACACTACATTTCACCATTCCCCGATATACCGAGCCCAGGGTTCGAATTGCCGAATTGGAAGCAGGTCGCTTTGCGTTGATTTCGATGGCAAAGGGTCTCGGCCGTTCAGAAAATCTGCGATTACCGCATCATCATCATCAAGTGCCACGCCAGCATCTTCACGTCTCTCCATAAATCTCGGTCTTTGGTGTTCTGGATCAACTCTGCTGATGATATTCCGCCATGCCACCGTCTCAATCCGTCCAGCATCATTTCTCTTGACAGGCATCTGCCTCTCTTTCCCTCGATCTTTTCAGTTGTCCCGATGTTCTCCAATGCCTCGCTTCTTATAACATGACCAAAGATAGTTGTTTGTCTCTTTCTTATTGTATTTAATTTACTAGCTCAAATGCTGCAGACACAAACAGCATAGACGACAATGTGTTATGTATTTCAGCTAAAATATCATTAATCTTTTAACTTCTTACGATATTTAACCCTGTACCTGACCAGATGCAGCCACATGCACCAGGCGATAAAGTGTGCAACCTATTGTTCATGGTTTCTGTCTGGAAATGTACAGTAGCGAGGGGGCCGTGTGGTTCAGTGACTAGCACGTTTACCTGACTGCCCGATTCATTTGCTCGATCCCGGTCGATGCACGGATTGGTTTAAAAATTGACGTGGGTTTCCGTATTGACCCAGCCATGGGCATCAGGAATTGTTCTGGGAGGCTAAGGTGGCCAGTATGATGTTGACGCCACGCGCCCATTGGCGCATAAACATATGATCCTATCACCATTTACCCTAATACGCCTATAGGCGCGGGGAAGGATCTTTTACTTGAATTGTATTGAGGTTTTTGACTTTGTTTTCCCAATTATTATTGTCTCCCATGTACCAAGAGAAACATCTCTGGAAGCCTTGGAGATGTGGTTTTATAGAATAATGCTAAAAATTAATTGGACAGCCAAAATTAGCAATCAAAACGTTTTCATGTAAGCTGAGTCGCAAAGACAAGAGAGACAGGGGATGACTGCGGGAGAAGATTCTTGACAGTCTTGTGTCATGGCACGGAAGGGAGTCAACACATGAATTGATCCACACCGTCGGAAAATCGCAGTTTGTGGAGAGGCATGATCGCAAGTCACTGGATGATGATGATGGTACCAAGGGAAATAAATTCCCAGGTATTGACTGACACTCATAGAATACAAAGAACTGACATCTCATGAACAATATAACATCAGTTATTATTTATAGCCCAGACGGGCACGTTAGTGAAGTTGATAGCCGATATCATGAGCACGGTCGGACGAGAGTTTTACCCCCTCCGTTCGTCGACCGCTAACAGAGGAAAAGACTGAGCACTTATTCAGGCATACGCAGTGTGATAGCCCTACCATATCCCAGACCCATACATAGCAGTGTCTCCTTCGGGACATGTCTTCATTTTTGTTATCACTAAACGTTTTTAGGGTTCAAAGTTCGCAATTATACATCCAGCCATGATGACGTACTTACGTGTTCACGTGCATCCAAACATCGTCGCCGAAATGAAAACTAACATTAAACAACACAAAAACGCACGCACACAGGTCTGCAGTGGTCACATTTGCCACAATAAATAATATACACGTATATCCCTAGCCATGGAATCAAGCATCGAAATGTACAATTTGGCGGGCTTATTTCTGTATACCGAACTATAGTACATCAACTTCAGCTAGCATGAACGCGACCCTTCTTACTCCCGTGAAGTTTATGAGTGGATTTGATTTTCCCCTTTTGTCGTTCCTTGCCTGCGATGTTCTGTGCAACCTGCAGCTTCCCCTCCCCCAGTTCTCACGGCCAGACAGCGAAGTCTGCAAGAATGTTTGGAGCAGATTGGTAAGCAAAATCTCGCGTATAAAACGCGGGGGAAACCGAAAGCCGTTGTCAGTCGTCCCGCTCGCGGCATGTGATGCCATAACGTGCAGGAGCGTCTGCCAGAAGGAGAGACGGGAGTAGAATCTTGGCAGGCATATCCTGCGGTTGTGTTACGTGGCTTCGGCATATCGTCGTGGGAAAACACTTGAGGTGGTCAGAATTAAGGAGGATATTTAGATCAAGAAAGTACCTGGTATCGTTTCTGAGGGTGGTATTTATTATTCCAAGTTCTTAAACTCTTGATACACGGGGAGGCGGAGTGGCTTAGTCGTCTGCTTCTAACTAGAGGAAGAGGTGAGGAGGGGGGTAACTGCAAGTCCTTTACATGACGTTGTAATCAACCCCAGCATGTTTTGACTGTGATTTTGTAGACAATGTTAGTTCAGTAGTTTGCCTTGCTTTCTGAACCACCACGCCTTATACCATGGAAATCAACACAAAGCGGTCTGCTTCCAAATCGCCCGGTGCTTGATTTCGAACCGTGGACTCCGTGTGTCGGGAGATTATGAAACGTGGTATCCACTAAGCCACAGCTGAAGAAAACCGTGTACAAATCCAACAGTTAAGTCACAAAATAAGCAACCAGTGGATATTATACTCCCTGCTGATCCTGGGTTGGTGCATCGGGCCCCTAGACTTCTCGGATAAGTGCGAGCAACTAGGAGGACCCACGTGCACGTTTTCTCACATTAAAGTTCCTCGGCAGTGGACATCGACTAGAGTAAGCCACAAAGACCTCTTCTTAACCAACACTGCAATACTGGAAACCTACCTACAAACAGAATATGTATAGCATGTGTGATTCTGAACAAACACACATTTGGATGCTCCCTAGTGGCTCGGAGTTCGTGTACTGTACTGAGATATCTCTGGTGTGATCTATGGGATAAAACTGGAACACGTACGGGAGTAGCTGTGTGTGTGAAGTTTGAATGTGATCCCGTACAAACAAACCGAACAAACATAATTACAACGGTGCCGTTTGTTGTTTGTGGCTTGTGTGCTTCAACATAATAATTAGTTTGTTATTTCCCTTTCCATGACAATTACTGAGGAAGTATTTGGAGGTGGCAGGTTTTCTCCCGTCTCGCCATACCGTAGCTTTCAATTTTAATATTTTCTAGCATATCCTTGATCTCTACTACAATGTGTGCCGACCTATAACCGTGCATTGACTTCTCATGCTTGTTGAACTGAACTTTATCTCACTGTTGCAAGTGAACTGTATTTTTTGTGGCAGACTTTTGTGTTGGCATTTTGGCAGCGGCATTATGCTTTTTTATATTTGTATACCTGTGCGGGCTGTTGGTTTGTCGAGACTCCTATCTGTTCCACTTTTCACATGGGGCAGTGAGGAGAATTTTGTGTGATATTCACTGGCACAGGAACAGCATAATGGGGCCGTGATTTTGCCATGAAGATGGAACCGCGACTAAGAATCATCATCATCAAGTGCCCTGCCAGCTGGCAGGCGTTCATGGCTCTCCACAGATCTCGGTCTTTGGTGTTCTGGATCAACTCTGCTGATGATATTCATCCATGCTACCATCTAAATCCATCCAACATCATTTCTCTTGGTCTGCCTATGCCTCTCTTACCCTCGATCTTTCCAGATGTCACGATGTTCTCCAATGTCTCTCTTCTCATCTGTGAGCTCATGCAACATAAAAAGTAAATACAAATATTTTCAAATACCTCACAGTCATTAAAAAACACACCCTGTACTTATGCAGTAGACAACTGGTTGATGCCAAGGTGGCAGGCTCAACACTTACACCGGTCAGCTGGATTAAAATGTTGTCTTCTTATCCTTGTCTCGGGGACGTAAATTACAAGTACCTCAGAAGTCGAAGTGGGTCACCTGATGGTGGGGGACACTGGTAATAGGGAAAGCTTATCCACATGCAAGCATTAGTTCATTCACTCACCAGTAGTGGCAACTACTAGAGGTGGTAGCATGTGTGTGGGCTAACTTGAGTTCAAAGCAACAAACAAAACAATTAGAGAAGTGATCTCCGTGGTAACTTTTCTCGTCAACATGTGCTCAGTTCAACGTCAGGTTATTCAATCTGGTATCAAGCCTCTGAACATGTCAAAAATGTGGCGGTTTCCACTTGCCTTCATCAAACAACTCAGGGTATTGAATAAAATATTACTGAGATGAGTGCGGAAACTGGGAGTTAGGACTGGCACAGCCTGGTAAGAACAGCCTACAAAAAGCTACTTGGGCAAGAACACCCAACAAAAAGCTACCTGGGTAAGAACAACCAACAAAAAGCTACCTGGGTAAAAACACCCAACAAAAAGCTACCTGGGTAAGAACACCCAACAAATAGCTGCCTGGGTAAGAACACGCAACAAAAAAGCACAAAAAAGACGAGTCAATAAATACAGAACTGATACAATCAGCCACTCTACTCTGATGGACTTGCTCAAGTGGCGATCAAAGCAAGTATCCATGGACTTCTCTGGGCAGCAATGATAACAATTCAGCTGACAACATCAATCAGTCAGTAAAGTACAGGAGCCTCCCCATGCCTTCAGATGTATTGGGTATACAGTGATGGTCCCTGTTTTTACAGACCATTCGGCACCATTTGAGTGATGTGGTCAGTACCACATCAGGCACCTTTGCCTATTTTAGGCTGGGTCAACCTGAGAACCAAGGTCAATTTTTAAAATTTCCTGCAATGGAGATTTGAACATATGACCATAGGGGATATAGGCAATCAGATAACTGACATGTAGAGGTAGACAAAGACATGAGTTATATGCATAAAGAACAACATTCATTGCACTGGTATCCAAGACTATTTGTAATATGTAGACATTTTGTTAAAATACCTGACTTCAACAAGATTGACAACAAATACATCAATAAATAGCTGCTATAAGTCATGATAAACATATTCAAAGAGTCGATATACATTGTTTTATATTTTAACCCAGGGAAAACTATAATTCTACTGTAGGAAAAGATCTCTGTTTTCTTCAGCATCAACAAGCACAGCAAATTTGTACAAAATGAAAAACAATCATAGGAATATTTATGTAACAAAATTATCTTTGAGGAAGTGACTGATACAACATAAAGGTTAACAGGATCAATTTCCCTGTACCGGGTTTCATCCCACACAGCTCAGTGTCTTTTTACACAGCAGCCAAGAACATGCTGAAAGCACAGCACAGAGAATAAACTCCACAGTTCAGGCAACAAGCACCCCCCCAGCAGCCCAGCAGGGCCAGAAAAATCTGTGAACTGAACGATGGAGTCCAAAAATAAACCTACAACCTTCTAAGCATGAGGCAGACAGCTTAACCACCTCTCCATGCAGACACCCACTGACTAATACAATACTGACTTTTGTCCACTGACTGATACAATACTGACTTTTGTCCACAGCGGCTGTCATTATTTTCCAAACCAATACAATAATAAGTGAATATAACTGATCATTTATAAAAATTAATCTTTTATGTATAAAAGATACTGATGGACACTGCAAGCTGTTCATTACTCTGAAATGTTTTATCGAAACTTAATATTTCTTACAAAAATATGTGCTTGCTACAGAACAATGAAAATATGGATAGCATATCACACTCACCCAATGCCTACACCAGAGTATTTGTAACACAGTGAAACCTGTCTGCTACATTTGTTTAGTCTTTCTGTTCATAAATACATGATTGGATGAATAGTTTCTTCACTTTTCACATAGTTGTAAAATGAACACTCTGAGGAAATGCCACTTAAAAAAACTACCAACTGGACAAATAGTTTCTTCATTTTTCACATAGTTGTAAAATTAACTCTCTGAGGAAATGCCACTTAAGAAAACTATCAATTTCTAGAATTTGAATCAAGACATCTACGACTGAAGCAATCAATACTATAACCTGGCTAATAAAAAGGAAAGGTCCCTTTCAAATGCACAAAATGCATTGAGCATTTAGAGTTAGCCTCATATTTTAATAGACCACACGGCACTCAGTGAGTGATGTGAGTGATATGAGTGATGTGAGTGATAAGAGTGATGTGAGTGATATGAGTGGCATCACACAGCTGCCTTTACTTCCCAAGACATTTCCTGGCAGCCATTTTGGACTGGGCTGACCTTGGAGCCAGGATCAATTTTTAAAATTTGAAAGTGCAACTTGATTAATAATGACATATATCTACACTGATTGTGAGTTGTTATTGTGTACCAGGATAAACAACCATTTAAAACAATAAAATACATTTTCCTTGTGAAAGCCGTTACCACTGTTAAAATCACTTTCAGTAGCCTTCCTTGATTTCCAGGACAAATAAACAATCACAAGCCATTGTTTAAAAAAAAAAATCACAATTTTGCAAGCAGAACATCTGCCATTGCTTCAGTTTCACAAAACACCATTACAAATTATCATGAGTGCATCAAATTCCTTCTAAGCTTCAACATAGAACATATTGTTTTGTCTAAAATACTTTGCTTCCATTGAGAATATAAATGTCAGTAAATGTTTTCAAACGGACATGATGAAAATACAACACAATTGGCCAGTCTGGCACTACAGACAGATGGAAGAGATAGGAAGTCTAATATTAAATGTTATATACGGAATCAGTTAAGTCTGAAATACAATTCATAATCACTTAAAAATTCAGTAACAGATAATGTGGTGCAAAAACAAGTTTTCAGATTTAGGAATGAGGCACAGCATGCAGGATTCAGATGTATATTTAAAAGACAAAAAGTAATGTAATTGCAAAACTTTCATATGATTTACACTAGCTTGTGTCATTTCATGTTGTCTTGAGAGGATGGGCAAGCATCATACCACCAGGATGTGCCTACAAGCATAGAGCCATGATCCCTTAGGCTAAATACCAGACTTGCCTAATGCACAGATAAACTGTGTGTGTAAAGTACACAATTTATAAACAAATTAATCAATATATTCTGCAGAGCACTGAAGCAGAAATTTATGATCCCTCCCCTGATTTAATTGAAAAAGAGATAGCAGGCATTTTCTAATCCTGGCCGTCACATATGCAGGCTGACAGAAGCCAACCTCAACTTCCCCTGTTTATGGATAGAGCCCTTCCATTTTCAGTGACCTCTAACGCTGCCATCTTGGCTAATATCTGAATGAATCAGATGTGTAATATAAATATAGTAAGACTTCTGAGCTTCAGCAGGTTATTGTGATAACAAAGAAGGGATTGTAATATGTATATAAAGTTTATGTATACTTTGTATGGTCTGTGTGTGATGGTGAATATTTCCCACAGATTCAGGAACAGGGTCCACAGTTATAAATGTAATTTTTGAAAGATCAGGCATGCCAGGGTAGTGAATATTTTATTTTATATATATATATATATATATATATACACACGACTGCCTGAGACAGGCTAATGAAACTAGAACATTATATACAACAATAAGAAAGAGACAAACAGCTTGCTTTGTGCTTTTCCTCAGTGATGAGAAGAGAGGCATTGGAGAACATCGTGACAACTGGAAAGATCGAGGGGAAGAGAAGCAGGGGCAGACCAAGAGAAATGATGCTGGATGGATTGAGACCATGGCATGGAGGAATATCATTAGCAGAGTTGATCCAGAACACCAAAGACCGAGATCTGTGGAGAGCCATAAACGCCTATGCCAGCTGGCAGGGCGCTTGATGATGATGATATATATATATATATATATATATATATATATATATATATATATATATATATATATATATATATATATATATATATATATATATATTAAAACGTATAAAAATAATTTATATTCTCTTCCACAATATTCCTTACAAACTGTAAAGACTTATGGGAATAATTAAATTTGTAAAAGTAAATGTTGTTAAAATAATTCACGCCTCTAAGAAGTGAAATAGAGTGAATTTTGGAAGCTCAAGTAGATCCATGTTGCTCCCAAAAATGAAAGTATGTCAGTACAAGTCAGGGAGACTGTAACAAGTGGATCATTTAGTTCATCTGAAGCTCAAGTCTGATAACCTTTACTGAAACCTAATTTCAAGAAGTAGAATTCAGGTAGCAATGTAGATAACAAAGAATGGTACAGAATACCTAATCCCAGGACGGCTAACCTCAATAAAAAAACGCCCTCTAAAGTCGGATGTGTTGGCCTAAGGGTTTTGGCCCAATGGCGCATAAGAAGACACACCACAATTACATTTGATAAAACAATCCTGATGAACGCAGACGAAGAAGAAGAATACCTAATAACCTCAACCCAAAAGAATAGTGAAAATCACAACTTATATCTTAACATAGCAAAAACAAAGATAATCCATACAGATAAAACTACCATGGAGAAAGAAATATATGTTAATGAGGAAAATTTGGAGGTGGTAGACAATTTTGAATATCTTGGGTCATTTATTACCAACAACGGTGACACAATGAGAGAAATTAAAAGACGGATATCTATTGGTCTTTAAAGACTAAAACAACTGAATAAATGATGTAGTGGGACCGATAGAACTACAAAAATTAGATTTTTTAAGGGCATGCATCTTTCCCATTGCAACATACGCCTGTGAGACCTGGAAACTTACTAAAGAAGCTGAAAATCACATAAAAGCCTTTGAATATAAATGTTATAGATAAGTTCTAAGAATATCTTGGATAAAGAAAAGAACAAATGCATCCATACTTCAAGAGCTGAATATTGAAGAAGGTTGGCTATTAAAGACAATAAAACAAAGAAAATTGAAATATTTTGGTCACTTGAAATGTCATGAAAGTTTGAAGAGAACAATAATGGAGGTATATGCCTGGGAAGAGAGGAAGAGGAAGGCCAAAGACAAGATGGGTGCAGGATGTTGCGGATGATCTCCAGATGGGTGTATAGACGCAGGACATCTTGCTTATGATCGAGAGGTTTTCTTGAAGGTTGTTATGGGAGCGAGGTTCTGCAAAGGACATGCTACTGAATGAATGAATGAAGTTAAGGTTAGGGGAACAGACAGAGATATTACAATAAGAAAACAATAGGCAAGTTAAACTTTCATAGCAATCAGAAATTTTTGGAAGTCGAAGAAATTCTCACATCAAACTTTGGAAATTTAACTTTAATGTCAAATCAACATCGCTGTTTGAATCAGAAATATGGAGGCTGGGAAAAATAATTAATAAATTACAAACACGAATTAATTTCACCCATGTATCATTGGGGCCTACAGGGCAGCAAAGACTAACCCACCAGGTATGTTTTAAGAGGTAACTAAAATGGGCTGTGTTGTGACTGGTTACCCCATCCTATAGAAAATGTTTGCAGCAAAACTCAACTAACCATGAATAGGTGTGCAGAACAAGGACAGAAAACTAACTCAGCCAACCATGATAAAAGGAGGCTCTCCTCCTAGAAGAAGCATGATGCAGTGTGGAAAAATCTGTAAAGGGCTGTATTGGTGACTTAATTTCTTTTACCTAAGAAAATCTACACAATTTACACAGAGAATGTTTGAACTGAGAAAGATAGCACAAGTGATAGTAGAAATGAAATATTATCAGATTCACAGTTTGGATTAAGTGAAAGAAGATGGTGAGGAGCAGCCAAAAAACTTCTAAACAAATGTGCAACAGTGCTGTTCTCAAAAAGGGTTAATATCCATTACAATAAAGGAGTGGCCCTATGCTATCTAAAGGCAGAGAAAACATTAACAGAGTGGGATGCAGCGAATTCTAAAAATAATAACAGCAACATTTATTTATTTTTTTTTTTTTTTAAACATGAATGTGATCCAGTGTTACATGCTAACAAATGAGAAGGTGGAAACAGTTAAGGATAAATTTGACGTGAAACTTTAAAGCAATTTCTCTAAAAGTTAGTTGCATATCCTTTATAGGATGTAGCAGTCAACTCCAGCAGTTTTAGCTGTTTGTGATTCCTGGACAGGTTTACATTCAGTAGTATGCCAATGCTTTCTGAATGACTGGCATTTCATACCATTGTATGGAAACCAACACAAGGCAGTCTGCTTCCAAATCACCTGCAACTGTTATTCGAACATGGCCAGCTTAAAGCACTATAGGTAATCACAGAAATGGCAATATCAAGATATTCATGGGTGACCTGAATCACAAGATAGGATCCGTTATGAAAAGATCAAGAGGAAACATGGAGTTAGAGTAACAAACAAAACAGGAGAAATATTCACTAGTTTTCAAGAACTTGACCAAAATGGGAGAGGAAGAAATATTTTTCCACATACAAGTAGGTTACCAGTCAACAGTATACCACAACGAGCAATGATGTACAGACCAGATGGAAACAAAGGAAGAGGCCGACCATGTAAATGATGGACACGAGAATAACAGAGTCCATGGGAATATCGATACATGAAGCCCATAAGTGGGCACTCTCCCGCTGTTTATACTTCACCTCAACACCACAAGGTACAAGAGGAACATGATGAGATGAGATGAGAAAGAATACATCAAGCAATGTGGGTACCACCAGACCACAATACAGATAATCAAAATGACTATATTTGTATTAACAAGTAATTTAAATTATCCCTACAAAATGTAGATGCTCTTAGAGGTGCTGACGTACATTTACAACATCATCTGTTGATAGGTAAAATGAAATTGAAACTCAAGAGGTGCAAAACATTTTAAAAACATGGAAATCAATACAATGTAATGTATCTAAAAGATCAAGAAACTATGGAACAATTAATGGTCACAATATCTAATAAGTGCAAAGTCCTACAAGAGTCAGTATAAGGGGTGAGTACGGAAGACTGCAGACAGCAGTTGGGGAAACAGATATTAAGTGATTCATTCAGTGTCAAGCAAAAATTAGGTTTGGACCAAACACACTACACAATCAACCGAACAAGTATTATCATGTAAATTCCAGTTCACTGAGTGTTGAAATTGTGGAAGATACTACGAAACAAAACCAAAAATATGATGATCCTAGCTAGTATGGCAATATATCGTCCTTCTGTCCAAATTGGAAGTCACAGTTGGCAATATATTATCCCTTGGCACTGAATCAGTTAAAATAAGAACACAAAAGGCAAGAGCCCTAGGACATTTGTGGAAGTCAAGCAAATTAAATTTAGTAACAAAATTATAATATTTAACTCTAACTTTGAATCAGTACTGCTCTAAGGATTTGAAGCATGCAGAATGACTAAAACAGTTACTAAGAAACTACAAACATTCAATAACTAATGCCTGTGCAAAATAGGACTAAAATAGTATGACAGAAATCACTAATGTGGAGCTTATGAAGAGAACAAAACATTTCAGCAAATCAAGAAGTGAAGAAAACAACGCTGGTGCTGGATAGAACACGCACACACTGAGAAAACCTCCAGAGTGACTAGAAAGTTCTTCCTATGGAACCCACAGGGTGAAAGAAATGGAGTGAGACCTGAAAGCACACGCAGAAGAGAATTAGAGACAGAGATGAATAATATGGGAAGGACATGAAGGTCGCCTGCAGGAGGTAAGCAAAAGCTAGGTGGTCTTGAAGTCAGAGTGTTTGAGGTCTTAATATCCACTGAGGGATAAAAGGCAGCAAAAGAAGATGAAGTTCTGGCGTAACATTGACAGAGAAAGCAGATTTTATTTCCCTCCAGAACCACACAATCCTTGCTAATTACATTTAATTAAAAAACAAATATGACAATTTAAGTAACATGATAATAGCATGACACAGCAGTAGCACCTGCCCAAAAATATATCAAAGCTAGTATTAGGGAATATCATCAAACAGAACAAAACTGAAATACGTATTTATGAGCATTAATGTCAATAATATATGTTTTTCATTCACAAGCAGCTGATATTATTTTTGTTCTTTAAAATCATGATACAAGAAATAGTTATTAATATGACGATTACTTTTCACTTAAAATCATGACACAAAAAACAGTAAATTCAATAACATGATTATCTTTTAAAGAAGGTGTAGAAACTGGTGAAATAAAAATAAAAAACAATTAACTATATATACATTAAGACAATGAAAAGAAAGTGTTTTTCTAGCGATATCATCTTTTCTGTGTGGTTTATTTTAGTCGTTAGATCAACATCACGGCACACGGTTTAACCCATAGGTGCTCTGGTTTTCTCCTAACTCAAACCTGAGTCTGGAGAAACTCAGCTCAATGCACGAACTCCGTTGCATCGGCGAGGATCCTGAAATACTTTGGGTAGATTTTTAACTCGAAATTTTGCCTGGGCAGCGCCGTTAGGCTACTCTTTTTCGATTTCCAACTGCCAAGGGATTTTTTACGTGCGCAACAATACACACGGGAGTCCGATCTCACTACCCAGAGACCAGGGGAAATTTTATTACTGGAAGTCTAAGTGGATTTTTTAAGTAAATCCCGGTCCCCACCAGGGCCTGAACCCGGGACCTCCAGCACTCGAGGCGGACACCATACCTCGAGACCACTCAGCCCCCCTCCCCTTTTTCTGTGTGGATGAGTATATATCGAGAATGTTTGCAACCATGTGGCAGACAGGATTCTGGGAGTTTTGTGTAAAACATCATCTTATGTTCATCAGTTGGTGTCTTTAAAATGCAGAAACAATCATGCGTACGTAGTGCAATGGAATTTTAATGTGCCTGTTGTGATGTGTAATTTTAATGTGCCTGTTGTGATGTGTAATTTTAATATGTCTGTTGTGGAGTGGAATTTTAATGTGCTTGTTAAGGTGTAGAATTTTAATGAGCCTGTTGTGGTGTGGAATTTTAATGTGCTCGTTAGGGTGTGAAATTTTAATGTGCCTGCTAGGGTGTGGAATTTTAATGTGCATGTTGTGGTGTGTAAAGAATATAAAATAACACAAAATAATGAAGCTTTACAGAACAGAATTACGAACAACACAAGGACGTGGTGGTGACTAGCCTTCATCAGCAAACAAATACACACACACACAAAACAACAACATATAAACACGGAGAAGACCCTCAAGTGACTACATTACAGCATAAGAACAGGATAAGAATAATAATAAAAATGAAAACAAATTAGAACAAGAGAAAATGAAAATTTGAAGAAACATTATTTGCTACTCATCTCAGAATCCCGGGTTGTGATACTGACATGAATAGGACCTTGCTAATCTTATCTAGACAGTTGTGGGAGTCTGTGGGTCATGGAGACCGGGGTAGGGGATGGTAACTAAGGCAGGAAACTGGAAGCATATGTATATATGAGAAAGGAGAGAGAGAGGGAGAGACAGAGACACAGAGAGAGAGGGATATATATATATATATATATATATATATATATATATATATATATATGTATGTATATATATATGTATATGTATATATATATATATATATATATATATATATATATATATATATATATATATATATATATATATATATATATATATACACACATAACAAATGCATATTGCGTTTAAGATTGTATGAATGTTTAGTGATGTGTGTAGATGTATGTATATGCACTTACACATATCAGTCCACCCAGACTTTAGGATGTTGTTGGTACACACATAAAGTGGTTTAGTCGTCGTTTTAGTCGTTGGATCAACATCACGGCACCGGTTTAACCCATAAGTGCTCCGTTTTCCTCCTAACTCAAACCTGAGTATGGAGAAACTCAGCTCAATGCACGAACTCCGTTGCATCAGCGAGGATCCTGAAATACATTGTGTAGATTTTTAACTCGAAATTTTGCCCGGGCAGCGCCGTTAGGCTACTCTTTTTCGATTTCCAACTGCCAAGGGATTTTTTACGTGCGCAACAATACACACGGGCGTCCGATCTCACTACCCAGAGACCAGGGGAAATTACTGGAAGTCCAGGTGGATTTTTTAAATAAATCTTGTTCCTCACCGGGGCCTGAACCCGAGACCTCCAGCACTCCAGGCGGACACCATACCTCAAGACCACTCAGTCCCCTGGGACACACATAAAGGAGCACAGAAAATTAGTTTCGTTACTATTACCATCATAATTAGGTGCATACATCATTGCTCTTCAATATTCCTCCACTATGTCCAACTTTTCACTGGCACCCACTCATGCATTGTGAGGACGGCCACCGGAGTGCTCCTTAGTTTTCACTCTCGGACCACCATCACATCTCTATTGCTTCCAGTTTCCTGCCTTAGTTACCATCCCCTACCCCGGTCTCCATGACCCGCAGACTCCCACAACTGTCTAGATAAGATTAGCAAGGTCCTATTCATGTCAGTATCACAACCTGGCATTCTGAGATGAGTAGCAAATAATTTTTTTTTTCAAATTTTCATTTTCTCTTCATAGTTTCATTTATTAAACCCTTTTATTCTTCTCATCCCGTCCTTACGCCTTAATGTAGTTACTGGAGGACCTTCTCCATGACTATATGTTGTGTTTTGTGTATGTTTGCTGATGAAGGCTAGTCACCGCAACGTCCTGTATGTGTTATACTTCTGTCATGTAAAGCTGCATTACTTTGTGTTATTTTATAATGTTTACATTTCCACAGCTTTACTGCAGTTCCACTAATTTTTTTAACTATGTTGTGGTGTGGAATTTTAATGTTCATATTGTGTTGTGGAATTATAATGTGCATGCTGTGATGTGAGATTTTAATGTATGCAATGTGGAGGTATATCCTCCTAGAAGACTAGAGGCACAATCTACTAGTCCAGGATCAGGGGAGAGCATTCCATCCATTCCTTATTTCATAAAAAAATTAACAATACACAGAAGAAGATCACACAGTCAAGGAAGTACAACATGAGATTGCACGATGAATGAAAAACTGTCTGTTCATGGTTGGCCAGAAATCATTCACATAATGCTGTGAAATGTTGATGTTTCACATTTTCAAAACAATGACATTTTCGCATGTTGTAAAATTTTCAAACAATCGCGTTTTCACACGTTTTGAGGTCTAATATCCGTTTTAACATGTCACTAAAAACTTTACAAGCTTCATTAGAGGTTCTAAAAATACTCTCTCACTCTCTTTTCATTTCTCATTCTCTCTTTTATTTTCTGTCCCTTTGCTGCCTCCATCTCTTACACAAACCATTACTCACACACACTTATGCTTGTGTGCAAACACATATATAAACACACATACACACAGGATGCAGACTCTGATGTAACAAAGTCAAGATTTATACTAGCCACGACCTCCCTTGAACTCCATGTGGGGTATTCTGGGCAGACACTAGTCTGGCTAAGACTACGAGACTGCAAGAGAGTCACAGTAATCCCCAATGATTATGGCAGACAATCAGCATCCACGTCATGCACTCACCACTTGCAAAACCCGTGAGACTATTCAAAATTAATGTGTTGTTTGCCGAACCAATTCATCAACAGTTCCCAAATCTTCAAGTTGTACAAGAGTAAGCAACTCCTTCTACTTCTTTTGCTCACTTGAAATGTGTCTACATTTGCAATATTGCCCCTTGCAGGCACTTCACTGTCTTTTTTAGTGGTCCATAGAGTTTGTCCTCCACTGTTGTTTCTTTAGGCCAGAAGGTAAACAATTCTTACTGAAAGAATTTTTCTTCTCCTTTAACAACAAAAACAACAACAACGATACACACACACATGATGTTTCTGTGTTCGTCTGGTATTTTGTTTATATTTTTGAAATCATTGCGTTGTGCCTGTATAGATCAGAGCTGCGATAATTGCGCATTCTAACTGACCCAGCTGACATCTTTCAAGAATTTGCTGACTGAATTAGCCTTCACAGGTAGGCACACGACTCATAAATAGCAATCTTTATATTTATGTAACAAGAAATTAAAGTTCATAGATTCTTCATTATCAAAGATGTAAAACAAAAAAATAACAGCATCTGAAAAATAACAATTTTTTAACTGTGGCCAACCAGCATCACAAACATAATGGCTTCTCAACTGTGGTCAACATATAAATGCATGTTAAAACACATTAAATGATGATAAAGTATTTATCAACCCAGTGAGCAGTGAAGCATAGATTGATGTGTCATCTGGAATAATGCTGACTTTGGCAACGTCCAAGCTCTCACGGGACTATCATTGCGGCTACATCTCTCCTGCCCATTGCTAACAGGGCATCCCTTAACTTTGATATGCTGCCTTCATCTGTCTGCAAAATGGAGACCAAATACATTTACATTAAAAGCTTTGAAAAAACATGTGGGGACAGAATTATTTTATCTTCAACAAGACGTGTGTCAATCATGTCGGCTGAAGTTAAATAGGTGGTCCCATAGCAGATACTGCAGTTAGGGTGAGACATGTCAGGTCTTCACATATTCTAGGTCAAATGAGGTTGGGTAGCCAGTTTACTTCCTCTTTGCCTTTTCCTTACCGGAGAATTCTGAACATTGTAACGTACCCATCTTCATGACGCAAGGTCGACTCCAGAGCCATTTTGGATGAAAAAATTATTATGCCTGCCTCTGCTGAGGATTGAACTTAGACCTGTCTAGGCAGGTAAGTGTACTAACTGCCAGGCCAGTGTGGCAGCTGAAGCCAGCCAATTTTAAATACAATTTCCCTGCAATAATTGAAATGTCTGGATGAGTTACAGCTCATTTAGTATGTGTTTTTCCAACTGCGTAAACTGAGCTATAAAAATAATTTGACAGAAAAAACTAAAATGGGAACACAAGTGACCGGAGAAGAAAATGTAAGAATCCTATTTGGCAAGTGGTTCATGACCTGTGTTGGCATCTGTGGATACAGGGTTAGTGAACACAGCTTGACAATTCCCCGACATACTAGGCCGAGGCATTGAAATCTGCCGCAGGCAATTTAAGAGCAAATTGCTTTGAGTTCATTTCAATAGTATGAGTATATTACTTCAGAAAGTAATGGCAAACTACCGAAAGTAGAATTACAAAGTAAATCACAAACACCCAATATATGTTAAAGCAGTGGTTCTCAACCGGTGGGGAATTCCCCCCATGGGGGAATTTTAGGTTTTGCAGGGGGGGGGGGGGGGGGGGGGGGAATTAAGATTATTTCAAGATTGCATTAATACAAGAACCGATTACTTGATATTGTTTTTCCCTTCATACTTTACGGTTCTGTACGTCTTACCCTTCTAAGATTCATTTTATAAAGTAAGTAGACCCCCAAATCATGTTGTATGTGGATGTCTAGACTTGTCTTAGTATGTGCTATTAAATTTAGCTTCCATTATTACGTATACTGTGTGTGTGTGTGTGTGGGGGGGGGGGGGGTTTAGTTAGGAAATACAAATGGGGTGAGGGGGGGGGGGGAGAATGACGTTCTGAAAATATGGTAAAGGGGGGCACGGGCCATATTTTTTAGGTAGGAAATATGAAGGGGGGGGGGGGGGGGAGAATGACATTCTGAAAATATGGTGAAGGGGGACACGGGCCAAAAAAGGTTGAGAACCACTGTGCTAAAGGGACATGTAAATAACTTTTCTCTGGCCTATAGGACACAAGCAAAAACATAGGTTCAACGTCTGGGTTCAACCCCTACACCGCTCAGTTGGACTAAAATGCTGAGTTCTCGTCCTTGACTTGGGGATGTCAATTACAAGTACCTCTGAAGTGAGAGTGGGTTTGCCTGATGGTGAGGGATACTGGTAATAGTGAAAACTAATCCACAAGCAAATATCAGTCCAGCACACTAGAAGTAGTAGCATGAGTATGGACTACGCTTGAGTTCAAAGCGAGCAAATGCAAACGCCACTGAAGAGTTCCAGTGTTGATTATTCCAGTAGCAACTTGATTACAAGTCACCTGGTTTTCCCTCTACACTTTGATTATCATCCAGACCCTCTGCTCACTCCATTCTGAGCCAGCCTGTCCAGATCTGGATACTCTGCCTGTTCAGCTGCACTCTCCACTTGATCCTAGGCAGCCTTCACCACATCATCTTTATCATAAAGTAACTCTCACTTAGATGGACAGCGGCAGCTAATCTGTCAGACTGTTTATCTCCTCACACACCTGCACTCCCTGGGCAGAAACTCCATGATAAGCTTACAATCTCTTTTTTTCAGAAGATTCAAATCAGATGCTAGACAGAGGAAGTAAACACTATACCATATCATGGGTGCATTACTTTCAGAGGCTGAATACACAGTGGCAATTACAAATGAGGAAGCCAGATTTCTTGAGCATACTCTGATCAAATGTAAAAAGTAAGAGAACATATGCCATGGATGGGATTTATAGAGCCACACACTGCTTTGCTTGGGACTAAAAGAGTTAAGGGATATAAAGATATGCATGTGCAAGTTAAAAATCCCAAGGCAGTTGAAAATTGCTAAGTGTAGGCCATGAGGCTGAAGTCCTGGCAAAATTGTTAAGAAGGAAAACCTACCCACATGAAGGTAAAAAGCCATGCATATCTTGAAAGATAATAATGGAGAGAGGCGCTCCAGGAATCACTGAAGAGGAAAACCACAACTCAGATGTATTCAGGATGTGATAGATAATTTAAAAGACAACACAGAGACAGAGTATCTGGCTTACGATAGATAGAAATGTCAAAAGAGGCAAAGTTCTGCAGAGGACAAGCCATTGGATGATGATGATGATGATGATGATGATGATGATGATGATGATGATGATGATGATGAAGAGTGGCACTGAAGCCAGTACCACTATATCAGCAAGTTCACCAGACAAATGTGGCTCCAACCGGAAATGCTTAGATGCCTCTTATTTTTTGCTATTGTCTGTGGATCCTCTGCAAAGCATTAGTTTTCATTGTGTGGACCCCCTAGAAGACAATCTTTCATCATCATCATAAGACATACTGATAAGCGTGGGCGGTCATATTTCACTATCTCACATGATCACCAGAGTCGTGGATTAGCTCTGTGTTCTTGTCTCGACCATGCCATGTGGCAAAGTCCATCCAGGATATTTACTTCTCTGCCTTTCACGTGTTGTTTCCTCTCAATCTTGCCAATTGTCACCGGGTTCTCTAATTATTTCTTCTTATAACGGACATAAGCTTAAACTCATCCTATATATTGGCATTGAGGTCGTCTGAGCCCTGAAAGGGACTTGCATATGTTGGAGAGAGCCATCTGTTGGAAGAGAGCCATCTGTTGGAGAGAGCCATCTGTTGGAGAGAGCCATCTGTTGGAGAGAGTCATCTGTTGGAGAGAGTCATCTGTTGGAGAGAGCCATCAGTTGGAGAGAGCCGTCTGTTGGAGAGAGCCATCAGTTGGAGAGAGCTGTCTGTTGGAAAGAGCCGTCTGTTGGAGAGTCATCTGTTGGAAACATCTGTTTGAGAGAGTCATCTGTTGGAGAGAGTCGTCTGTTGGAGAGAGTCATCTGTTGGAGAGAGTCATCAGTTGGAGAGAGCCATCTGTTGGAGAGAGTCATCGGTTGGAGAGTCATCTGTTGGAGAGAGCCATAAGCTGGAGAGAGCCGTCAGCTGGAGAGAGCCATCTGTTGGAGACAGCCATCAGTTGGAAAGAGCCGTCTGTTGGAGAGAGTCATCTGTTGGAGAGAGTCATCAGTTGGAGAGAGCCGTCTGTTGGAAAGAGCCGTCTGTTGGAGAGAGTCATCTGTTGGAAACATCTGTTGGAGAGAGTCAACTGTTGGAGAGAGTCATCTGTTGGAGAGAGTCATCAGTTGGAGAGAGCCGTCTGTTGGAGAGAGCAATCTGTTGGAGACAGCCATCTGTTTGAGAGAGTCATCTGTTGGAGAGAGCCATCAGTTGGAGAGAGCCGTCTGTTGGAAAGAGCCGTCTGTTGGAAAGAGCCGTCTGTTGGAAACATCTGTTGGAGAGAGTCATCTGTTGGAGAGAGTCATCTGTTGGAGAGAGTCATCAGTTGGAGAGAGCCGTCTGTTGGAGAGAGCCATCTGTTGGAGACAGCCATCTGTTGGAGAGAGTCATCTGTTGGAGAGAGTCATCTGTTGGAGAGTCATCTGTTGGAGAGAGCCATCAGTTGGAGAGAGCCGTCTGTTGGAGAGAGCCATCAGTTGGAGAGAACCGTCTGTTGGAAAGAGCCGTCTGTTGGAAAGAGCCGTCTGTTGGAGAGTCATCTGTTGGAAACATCTGTTGGAGAGAGTCATCTGTTGGAGAGAGTCATCTGTTGGAGAGAGCCATCAGATGGAGAGAGTCATCTGTTGGAGAGAGTCATCTGTTGGAGACAGCCATCTGTTGGAGAGAGTCATCTGTTGGAGAGAGTCATCTGTTGGAGAGAGTCATCTGTTGGAGAGAGCCATCTGTTGGAGAGAATCATCTGTTGGAGACAGCCATCTGTTGGAGAGAGACATCTGTTGGAGAGAGTCATCTGTTGGAGAGAGTCATCTGTTGGAGACAGCCATCTGTTGGAGAGCCATCTGTTGGAGAGAGTCATCTGTTGGAGAGAGTCATCTGTTGGAGACGGCCGTCTGTTGGAGAGAGTCATCTGATGGAGACAGCCATCTGTTGGAGAGAGTTTGGTGAAAAGACGATTCTCCTGACATAGTGAGTGCATGGAGTGACACTGTGAGCTGAGAATTTCGTGTGAAGTGATTTTACATCTGTCCACGGTTGTTTCTTCTTCTTTGCGTTCATCCGGAGTGTTTTTTCAGATGTGATTGCAGTGTGTGTTATGCGCCCTTGGGCCGAAACCCGTAGGCCGAAACTCGTAGGCTGACACATCCGGCTATAGCGTGCTTTTTTGACCAGGTAGCATTCCTGGGCGCGGTTGTTCAGAAAAATGGCGACCAGCCGGCCACTGAACTAATACTGGGTTGTCTTATGCAGTAATGTGTGGCTGATGCTTCCATCGACAATGAACTGTATTTTTCATGGCAGACCTTTGTGTTGGCATTCTGGCAACACGGGAGTCTCTGTGGTGAAGTGGTCAAGCCGTTTGACTCGGGCTCCGAAGGTTTTGGGTTCGATTCCGGGCCGCGTCCTTCAGTTCACGAGTTAAATTTTTCTGAGACTCCTGAGGGTCATCGCTAGAGCTACGGAGTTTGTGCTTTGTGCAACGCTTTCCGCGATGCGGAAAGAGACTGAGCCATATGAGATAAAACCCGGTGCAATGAAGTCGACCGTGTCAACTTTTAAGCGACTTTTATTCTGGCAACAGCATTATGCATAGTATACCTGTGCTGGCTGTTGGTTTGTCAAGACTCCTGTCTATTCAACTTTTCACATGGGGCAGTGAGGAGCATTTCGTGTGATATACACTGGTACAGGAAGGGAGCATAATGGGGTGACCCTTTGCCATGAAGTTGGAAACGCGACAAACAACTAACTAACCACATACTCTAACTTAATGTCCAGGGAAGTTAGTTGTCTATAGAAACAAATGAGACAGAATAAATCAGCACATATACCTCATAGTATTCCAGCAGGAATGTAGTTGGGCTGGTGTCGCTGGATCTGATAGTGTCTAATGTACTCGTCAGGTTAGAGTAGCCAAGTTTCTCTGCCAAGGCTAGAACATCTTTGCCAGGAAAGACTGGGTCCAGCAGTCGGGACAGTTCTATTCGAGTCTTGCTGCATACAGAGCTGAAGTCTGCAGGTTCTGTAGATGAAACGCTCATTAGCATAAAACTTGGTAGGATTCACAGATAAGGAAATGACAAATGTGTTTGTAAGATCATGAAAAGATTATTTTAACAATACACAAAACAGTTACTGAGAATAGAAGGTTATGAAAATAAAGAACATCATTTATTGAAACAAACACATCTGGCTGGGACTCATGAAGCAGAACAGAATGGTAATTAAACAGCAATGATGTGGCAATAAAACAGCAACATGTAATTAAACAGGACAGATTTACTCAATAAACACAAGATATAGTCATAAACAACACAGATTTAGTTATTAAAATCCACATTGAACAAGACAGGAGCTTTAGACGTCTGAACCAGTTCCAAATTTTTGTCACAGATATTAATATCTTCGAAGATTATCTCTCAAACTTTATTCAAATATTTCTAAGACATCATGGGCTTCTATCACCCCTGACAACAAAAGTCATTTCCAGACTTCTCATGGCAAAACTTTACATTAACAAACAGGAGAAGGAGTGAATGGTGAGTATCTGGTGCCGTATAGCCAGCAAGTAAAGCTTGCTCGGTGTGAGCAAGAGACAAATGATCTTCTTCTTCTACTGCATTCATGCGGTGTGTTTTTTCCCAGACGTAATTGTGTTGTGTCCAGCTTTGCGCCCATAGGCCGACACATCTGACTTCTGCGGGTGTTTATTGACCGGGTTAACCTTCCCGGGTGCTTCAAAGGACATTCCACTCTCACTCGGACGTTGTTGCGTTGTGCCAAGTTTATTTGCGCCCTTAGGCTGACACATCCCACTTTTGCGGGCATGCGTTGACCGGTTTAGCCTTCCCGAGTGTTGACAAATGATCTCAAAAACACAATTTTGCAGATTATTTGGCACCTATTGGATTATGCAGTCAGTATAAAACTCTCATACAGATTTACAAATTCAAAAGGCTTCAAAATTATCACTATAAATTTCATTCAGAGAACCAAAACTAAACTATGATTGCTCAGGAATGAAAAAGTCCAAAATCACTTTGCATGAGATACAGACAACATGCAAAAATACTAGAAACTGATATATCGAAGCATGAAGCTCTCACACCAGGAGCATGGGTGAGTTGCATAGATTTATAAAGTGTGGTCATGTAAGTCCTAGAAATGATGTCCAAGATGAACAAACTGAGTTTGAACAAAGGGCTCTTTCATTTCAAATACTCAGGGAAAAGTATCCCTCTAACATCTGGTCATGAGTGTTTACAGATGATTCTGCCAAAGAGGTTGCAAAAAAGGCAGGCAGCAGAAACTACAACACATTCTAATGAAAACTCATACATATTGAATTGAATTGAACTTTATTTTAAAAGGGTTACAAATGAGGCACGTAGGCCCGTCTTACATTTGGCCCTTCCAATCACTCATCTTTCGTTCATCAACAGTGCATGATACATTCACATTGGAAAAAAAAGACACATTGTCAAATGAATGTTTTAAGCATAAACAATGCATATTATCATGTTATGTGGCACATCCCCCCTCCAACACAGACATCCCGCACCAACCCACACACACATCCCTCACCCACTCACACATAACCCACCCATGCCCACACCCCCCACCCACTCACCAACCCAGACTCTTGCACCCACCCACACAAACATCCCTCACACACATCCCCACCCACACACAACTCCCCACTCACACATACCCCAACCCACACAAACACATGCTCCACCTACCCACACACATCCTGCACCAACCCACACATCCCGCACCAACCCACACACACATCCCTCACCCACTCTGACATCACCCCCCCCCCCATCTTCCAATCCACACACACACATTTTCCCATCCACCCACACACCCCACCAACCACACATACATCCCCAGCTAACACACACACATCCCCCACCCACACACAACTCCCACTCCCCTACACACCCACCCACACACACATCCCCCACCCGCCAACACCCACACATACCACTACCCACCAACACCCACACAAACACACAAACCCAAAACATACATCCCCCACCCACCCACATATTTCCCACCCACACATACTTCATAGCAGCAGGAGAAATCTGGTCTGCCTTCAAAGAAGAGGCAACACCTCTTCTTATAGCGTAAAATATTCAAGTAGAACTTAAAAAAAAAAATTCTCTAAGCCATCTCATGCTCAAACCACACAAAGTTATTTGTGAAATAAAAAGACAACATTAGAAAGTCATCTACAAGAACAGAACTACGCATCTCATGCTCAAACCACACAAAGTTATTTGTGAAATAAAAAGACAACATTAGAAAGTCATCTACAAGAACAGAACTAGTCCTGCAGGTGACACCAGTCCAATGTAGTATGCCTGGAAATGAAAAGGCAGACATTCTAGCAAAGGCTGGAGGAAACCTCGAGCAGCTCCATCCATCTCAGAGCTTTAGAGAGGTAAAAACACTATTAAAGCAACCGATGAGGATGAACTGGAGGAAGGTAAATGAAAACTACAGACCAGAGCATAACAGCCTGGCATAAATCAGCTTGGCAAAAAGTGCGGACCAGAATCTTCACACTCAGAACAGGGCATTGTAGAATAAGAGGACATCTTCCCCGAATGGAGAATGTATGGGGGAACATCAGCAAAAGAAGTGGAGTAACAAATTAGCCTTATATGGGTAAATACTAGACAAGAGAGGCAGAGGAAGACAGAAAATGTAAGCAGAAACATTAAACAACGGGACAACAATAATAATATAAGCAACATCAAATTCATTACGATATCAAATAACAGAGGATTAGACAGTCATGATCGTTGATATCTGCTTCAAGCACACCCGAAGAAGAAGGAGGAGGAGGAGTAGAAGAAGAATAAGAAGAGGAAGAATAAGAAGAAGAAGAAGAAGAAGAAGAAGAAGAAGAAGAAGAAGAAGAAGAAGAAGAAGAAGAAGAAGAAGAAGAAGAAGAAGGAAAATAATAATAATAATAATTCTCAACCAGGCAACAAACAACATACCTGGTACATGCTGGACCACCTCTGACAGACTGTCATTGGTGGAATACGCCTGTGAAGTCAGTGATTGTTTGCCAAGTGACATGTGTGTCATCCTGGACGACAGCTCATCACAGCCATTGACATCGCTATTAAAATAGACACCACTCTCTGTGCCTGCCTCACCATGCAAAATTCTCAGTATCTGAAACATGATGAACAAACTGTTGGTAAACAAAATAAACAAACTGTTGGTAAACAAGATTAACTAACTGTTGGTAAAAAAAAAGATTAACTGTTGCCAAATAAATAACTGTTGCCAAATAAATAACTGTTGGTAAACAAGATAAACAACAGCAACTGTTGGTAAACAAGACAAATTGTTGTTAAACAAGATAAACAAAATAACTGCTGGTAATAAAGATAAACAAAATACCTGTTGGTAATAAATATAAACAAAATAACTGTTGGTAATAAAGATAAACACAATAACTTGTAATAAAGATAAACAAAACAACTGTTGGTAAACAAGATAAACTGTTGGTAAACATGATAAACTAACTGTTAGTAAACAAGATACCAATTCGTGAAAAGATAAATTACAGAGTTATAATGCTGGTCTCCCTGGCCAAGGAGTTAATGACATTGTTCGTAATCCCGTATATCCACGTGGGGAAAACAGCAGCTGTGAGAATCGGCAGTGGTTCGCACCGCGCTAGTAACTTATGGGGGATAGCCAATTTCAAAAGCAACAAACCATGAACAATCCCCAGCACACCATATCCCACCTAAATCTGTGAAGGAGACATTAAGGCTGCTAAGAAAGTAACACCTCTTCTTTACTAATAGAAGTAAAACTCATACATATTGAATTGAATTGAACTTTATTTTAAAAGGGTTACAAATGAGGCACGTAGGCCCGTCTTACATTTGGCCCTTCCAATCACTCATCTTTCGTTCATCAACAGTGCATGATACATTCACATTGGAAAAAAAAGACACATTGTCAAATGAATGTTTTAAGCATAAACAATGCATATTATCATGTTATGTGGCACATCCCCCCTCCAACACAGACATCCCGCACCAACCCACACACACATCCCTCACCCACTCACACATAACCCACCCATGCCCACACCCCCCACCCACTCACCAACCCAGTCTTGCACCCACCCACACAAACATCCCTCACACACATCCCCACCCACACACAACTCCCCACTCACACATACCCCAACCCACACAAACACATGCTCCACCTACCCCACACACATCCTGCACCAACCCACACACATCCCGCACCAACCCACACACACATCCCTCATCCACTCTGACATCACCCCCCCCCCCCCCATCTTCCAATCCACACACACACATTTTCCCATCCACCCACACACCCCACCAACCACACATACATCCCAGCTACACACACACATCCCCCACCCACACACAACTCCCACTCCCCTACACACCCACCCACACACACATCCCCCACCCGCCAACACCCACACATACCACTACCCACCAACACCCACACAAACACACAAACCCAAACACACATCCCCACCCACCCACATATTTCCCACCCACACATACTTCATAGCAGCAGGAGAAATCTGGTCTGCCTTCAAAGAAGAGGCAACACCTCTTCTTATAGCGTTAAATATTCAAGTAGAACTTTAAAAAAAAAATTTCTCTAAGCCATCTCATGCTCAAACCACACAAAGTTATTTGTGAAATAAAAAGACAACATTAGAAAGTCATCTACAAGAACAGAACTACGCATCTCATGCTCAAACCACACAAAGTTATTTGTGAAATAAAAGACAACATTAGAAAGTCATCTACAAGAACAGAACTAGTCCTGCAGGTGACACCAGTCCAATGTAGTATGCCTGGAAATGAAAAGGCAGACATTCTAGCAAAGGCTGGAGGAAACCTCGAGCAGCTCCATCCATCCCAGAGCTTTAGAGAGGTAAAAACACTATTAAAGCAACCGATGAGGATGAACTGGAGGAATGTTAATGAAAACTACAGACCAGAGCATAACAGCCTGGCATAAATCAGCTTGGCAAAAAGTGCGGACCAGAATCTTCACACTCAGAACAGGGCATTGTAGAATAAGAGGACATCTTCCCCGAATGGAGAATGTATGGGGGAACATCAGCAAAAGAAGTGGAGTAACAAATTAGCCTTATATGGGTAAATACTAGACAAGAGAGGCAGAGGAAGACAGAAAAATGTAAGCAGAAACATTAAACAACGGGACAACAAATAATAATATAAGCAACATCAAATTCATTACGATATCAAATAACAGAGGATTAGACAGTCATGATCGTTGATATCTGCTTCAAGCACACCCGAAGAAGAAGGAGGAGGAGGAGTAGAAGAAGAATAAGAAGAGGAAGAATAAGAAGAAGAAGAAGAAGAAGAAGAAGAAGAAGAAGAAGAAGAAGAAGAAGAAGAAGAAGAAGAAGAAGAAGGAAAATAATAATAATAATAATTCTCAACCAGGCAACAAACAACATACCTGGTACATGCTGGACCACCTCTGACAGACTGTCATTGGTGGAATACGCCTGTGAGGTCAGTGATTGTTTGCCAAGTGACATGTGTGTCATCCTGGACGACAGCTCATCACAGCCATTGACATCGCTATTAAAATAGACACCACTCTCTGTGCCTGCCTCACCATGCAAAATTCTCAGTATCTGAAACATGATGAACAAACTGTTGGTAAACAAAATAAACAAACTGTTGGTAAACAAGATTAACTAACTGTTGGTAAAAAAAAAGATTAACTGTTGCCAAATAAATAACTGTTGGTAAACAATAACTGTTGGTAAACAAGATAAACAACAGCAACTGTTGGTAAACAAGACAAATTGTTGTTAAACAAGATAAACAAAATAACTGCTGGTAATAAAGATAAACAAAATACCTGTTGGTAATAAATATAAACAAAATAACTGTTGGTAATAAAGATAAACACAATAACTTGTAATAAAGATAAACAAAACAACTGTTGGTAAACAAGATAAACTGTTGGTAAACATGATAAACTAACTGTTAGTAAACAAGATACCAATTCGTGAAAAGATAAATTACAGAGTTATAATGCTGGTCTCCCTGGCCAAGGAGTTAATGACATTGTTCGTAATCCCGTATATCCACGTGGGGAAAACAGCAGCTGTGAGAATCGGCAGTGGTTCGCACCGCGCTAGTAACTTATGGGGGGTATGTGAGCCAGTTGTTCAGAAAGCAATGGCAAACCATTGAATGTAAAACTTGCCTAGTACATCAACAGCAGCTGAAAAATGCTGGTGTTGACTGCAACGTCCTGTAAGGGATATGCAACATTTTAAAAAATGTTTTTAAAAGAAATAAAATGCAGGTTTCATTTGATCACTTCGTGCTGTAACACACATGGTGGATGATCAACTCTCAAGAGAAAACAACAATAATTTTAGAAACGAAAACTCCAAAAGTACAAATGAATATGCTCATGATGTTTTAGTACCTGTTCATTATCATCCACGTAGTCAATTGGCTTTAGACCTCTTCTGCAAATCTTCCCAGACTCATCCTTTGCTTCTGGATCAGGAATTTCCTCATTTTCACAGTCCAAGTCTGCTCCAGCTGTCATCAACAGAGCCACCATTCCAACCAGCTGGCGAGCACATGCAATGTGTAGAGCTGTGTTGCCATCAAAACATCTGGCATTAACATCAGCACCAGCCTAAACAAGACAAAAAATATACAACCTTTATTTACCAACTGAGTAACCATGTCTTTTAATTGACAAGGGGAAACCACTACATGAATTTGCTAAGAATCAGTTTATGGTCAGTCACTAAGCACAATTTATGGTGAACTGACAAGTTCAAACAACATCATGACATTAGATTGAATAACCTAACAATGGATGCTCAATTAAACGATTTAACACTGACATAATGTAAAAGTTAAGATTGAAAATCAGAGTTGTCAAGTAAGATTAACAGACCAACCCATAAATAGGTTTATGAACCAACTGTTGGAGAATCTTTGAGGCCATTGTCATAATATGAGAAATAAACAATCAACTGTTGGAGAATCTTTGAGGCCATTGCCATACTATGAGAAATACTCAATCAACTGTTGGAGAATCTTTGAGGCCATTGCCATACTATGAGAAATACTCAATCAACTGTTGAGGCATCCTAGAGGCCATTATCATAGTATGAGAAATAAACACAGGTACTGATAAGCACTTTTAGATGTAAAGGAAAAAGGTAGCAATTAGAGTACAACACAAGGCCAACTAGACAATGAATCAATTAAAACTAAAGTATACACTTAGTCACTGTACATCAGGTACAACACAGGTCCAACTAGACAATAAATCAATTAAAACTAAAGTATAACACTTAGTCACTGTACATCAGGTACAACACAGGTCCAACTAGACAATGAATCAATCAAAACTAATGTATACACTTAGTCACTGTACATCAGGTACAACACAGGTCCAACTAGACAATGAATCAATCAAAACTAATGTATACACTTAGTCACTGTACATCAGGTACAACACAGGGCCAACTAGACAATGAATCAATTAAAACTAATGTATACACTTAGTCACTGTACATCAGGTACAACACAGGTCCAACTAGACAATGAATCAATCAAAACTAATGTATACACTTAGTCACTGTACATCAGGTACAACACAGGTCCAACTAGACAATGAATCAATCAAAACTAATGTATACACTTAGTCACTGTACATCAGGTACAACACAGGGCCAACTAGACAATGAATCAATTAAAACTAAAGTATACACTTAGTCACTGTACATCAGGTACAACACAGGTCCAACTAGACAATGAATCAATTAAAACTAAAGTATACACTTAGTCACTGTACATCAGGTACAACACAGGTCCAACTAGACAATGAATCAATTAAAACTAATGTATACACTTAGTCACTGTACATCAGGTACAACACAGGTCCAACTAGACAATGAATCAATTAAAACTAATGTATACACTTAGTCACTGTACATCAGGTACAACACAGGTCCAACTAGACAATGAATCAATTAAAACTAATGTATACACTTAGTCACTGTACATCAGGTACAACTGTAAGAAAGAAGCATACATAATTTTTGGTGATGTGATGAGAAGAGGGACATTGGAAAACACATTGACAACTGGAGAGATCAGTGGGAAAAGAAGCAGAAGCGGAATGACAGAAATTATGCTGGATGGGCTGAGATGCTGGCATGGTGGAATATCATCAGCAGAGTCAATCCAGAACATTAAGGGCTGAGGTATATGGAGAGACCTGAATTCCTACACCAGCTGGCAGGGCACATGATGATGATGAATCATTGTAAGCTGACTGATTTATTACAGAAAAGATCAGTGCACCTACACACATGTCCAGAGTGCAACAATAACAGTGCACCTACACACATGTCCAGGGTGTAACGATAACAGTGCACCTACACATGTCCAGGGTGTAACGATAACAGTGCACCTACACACATGTCCAGGGTGTAATGATAACAGTGCACCTACACACACATCTGGAGTGCAACCATAACAGTGCACCTACATACATGTCCAAGGTGTAATGATAACAGTGCACCTACACACATGACCAGGGTGTAATGATAATAGTGCACCTACACACATGTCCGGAGTGCAACCATAACAGTGCACCTACACACATGTCCAGAGTACAACCATAAGAGTGCACCTACACACATGTCAGTACTGCAACAATAACAGTGCACCTACACACATGTCCAGGGAGTAATGATAACAGTGCACTTACACACATGTCTGGAGTGCAACAATAACAGTGCACCTACACACATGTCCAGGGTGCAAAAATAACAGTGCACCTACACACATGTCTAGGGTGCAGTTATAATAATCTTCACTGAACTGAACTGTACAATGTTTTCAAAAAAGTAAAAGAAACTCCAAGAATGTCAAATGCATGTTTTCTCACCGTATATTTGAATAATGACACCACAAACAACAGGTTAAACAATTTATGGCTGGCATGTTTTGCTGAATCATGTTGGGTGCATACTACAGAAATAGTTCAACATGTGTATTTCAGCTGTAAAGATTCATCTTGTTGCTTTATTGATGCTGAGTTATTTCTATAAAATACTCCTAAGGTTTGCTTTATTTATGCTGACCTATTTCTATAAAACACTCCTAAGGTTGGGGAGGATCGAATCCCTGACCACAGGGACAGCAGGCGAGTGTCTAGACACAACAATACCACAGCTCCCATGTGTCTAAGGAGATAACAGCAATATCATGGTTCCCATGTATCTAAGGAGATATAGCGAAATATGCCAGACAATAAATAGTGTAAACTATAGTCTGTGTCTTCATTGTTCAAACTTCAAGAATATTATGTTACTGTACCCAAAGTCATACATCACTTGTTCTCAAGCAGCGACCAAAACTCACTCCCATAAGTACATAACCAGCTCTTAGTAGGTCATCACTATCCACTGCATGATGTAATGCTGTTTTACCACTTTTCTGATCAGAGACATACATCACTTGTTCTTAATAACAACAAAACCTTTGCTTTAGCCACTACACGCTGTGGGATTTACTGAGGGGATCCGAGCACTTATGGACTGAATGGTGCGATGTGCAATTAGGAAGATCTGTCGACTAACTAACTAACAAAGACTCACTTCCATTAGTAAATAACCGGCAACTGGTAGGTCATCATTATCCACTGCATGATGTAAGGCTGTTTTACCACTTTTCCCATCTGGCAATTCAACATCAGCCTGACCAAACACTAATGTCCGCAGCATTTCTACATTGCCTGCCAGAGCAGCCAGGTGTACAGGAGAATAGCCTGTTAGCAAGGATACAAAGATAAAGCATGTCACGGTTTATCAGTCCTTACACTGAAAATAAACTATATAAAACAATTTTATTTCTTTGAATTAAAGAACAAAACAAAAAAAGAACATGTAGGTAATGAATATCAAGGTTTATAAGTTCTTACACTGAACATAAAAAAATAAAGTATATAAAACGGCAATTTTGTGTCTTTGAATTAAAGAACAAATAAAATTCAGTGACTGGATTTAGTTTCTACTGCAGGGAAAGAAATTATAAATTTGTAGTACTGAATCAAATAAGAATATAGAATAGTTAATTTGGTAATCTCATAGCATAGCTAGTTTATTAGTTAGTTACTAGTGTATTTGTTAGCTAGCATGCTAGTTATTTAATTTGTTATTTAATCAAATAAATTAAATTATTACATTTAATTTTAAATAACAAATTAAATAACTAGCATACTAGCTAACAAATACACTAGTAACTAACTAATAAACTAGCTATGCTACAAGATTACCAAATTAACTAGCAACTTATTAGTCGACTAACTAGCTAAAAAACTAACTAACTAAATAGTTAAATAACTATACTGCGTTCACAAATGTTTGCCTCTGTATAAAATTCCATAACTCAGTAACCAACTGTGGAAAAATAATGAGATTTAGCATATAACCTTATCATCATGTATACCAAACAAAAATATTTTTGTTCTACAGCAGATCTAAATGCTTGTTTATATGTGGTATATAATTTACAGGTCGGAGATTAAGTGCATATTATGAAATGTATTACATCTTCACATGGAAACATCAGTGTTCAATAATGAATATTCTCCTTAAGAATTTCTTTATGAGAAGCACGCCACATAGTGGAATGGAAGTGTTCAGAGGTTACTGTAAAACAAGTTTGTTAGTGTGAATTCAATATATTGTTGCCAAAACATCAAAGAAATTTCGCCACTTTCCATGATTTCAGTTGCCTTCGGACCTATCAAAGACATATTTCTTGGGTGGGAGTAAATATAAGATGGCATGGAAAATTTCATAATGATGCAACAGATACTTTTTAAGATATTGAGCATGAATGAGAGCAAACATTTGTGAACACACTAAAGCAAACTAGTTAGCTAACTAACCACACATGCAATTTAATGCTAAACACCAACTATTTGTGAATGCGCTATAGTGAACTAGTTAACTAACTAACTAACCACACAGGCAATTTAATGCTAAACACCAACTATTTGTGAATGTGCTATAGTGAACTAGTTAGCTAACTAACCACACATGCAATTTAATGCTAAACACCAAACAATAAATAAAAATATACAAGTAAGACACCTGGAAAATACTCAAACACAGTTGACTGACTAGCAATGTTCCCACTAATCTGTGCCAATGAGCTCATTTACAGTTTTTAACACAAAGATTTATTGTCTCAGTGCACAAGCAGAAGGTATACCATCACAATACAGCTTTTTTTCATCCGTTTTGTGTTTTGCATTCGCTCGCTATGAACTCAAGCATAATCTATACATGTTCTAATACCACTAGTAGTTGCCACTACTGGGAAGTGAACTGGATTTATGCTGCATGTGGATTAGCTTTCGCTATTACTAGTGTCACTTGCCATCAGACGAACCCACTCCAAATTCTTGTAATTATCATCCTCAATTCATGGATGAGTAGCCAACATTTGAGTCCAACTGACCGGTGCAGCGGTTGAAATCGCTACCTCACCATCAGCATACCAGAAGTTTAAGAGCGAGTGTTCTGATCCATTCAGCCATGCTGACCTCCTTCCATCAGTTAAGTTCATATTAGTCATGCCATGCTGTCTATTTGCCCTCTTCTTAAGGACATATATCATTATGTCCGGTTGTCATTTTAATCCATTTATTTTCACAATGCAATGACTGAATATTTGTCTGAAGGCCATCACTTTCCTTTGGCTGCATACTTTGGATGTGAGAAATGGAAAATATTGCAATCACTAAAAAAGAAAACTGAGGTTTTTAAAGTTAAATGTTACAGAAAAGTCTTCAGAATAGTTCTAGAGACGGCCTCCAGAGGTCCTTGGAAAACAATATGCCAGAGAACCGAATGATAAAGTCTGAAAATGAACCCATGATCAAGGTAATGTACACCAGGCTGGTTGTCTTTTAGGTAGATCCTGTTGATCATTCACATCCACATCCACTCTCCAGTCTAATCCACAGCCAGTAAAGCCATAGTCACATGAACTATAATATAACAGGCAGATTTCCATTACTATCCCCACCACCCACACATCAGATTATCATCAACATTTTTCTAGCAAAATTTAAATTAAGAAAAGCTGAGTTGGCATTATTATTGCACTCTGTGACTGGATTGTGAAGCATGAATACAATCTTACCATCATAATTCAGGTAGTTGAGCTCAGGGAAAGGGTTAGTCCGGCTTTGGCCTGGTCTCAAATACTTGACCAGAGTTTTGAGGCAAGCGCTTGAATTGTTTAGAACTGCCAAATGAGCAGCTGTGTTACCGTTGCGGTCGGCTACGGTTGAATCGGCTCCTGTGTGCAGCAGCATTTCAACCATATTATTCTGCTTAGTCACTGTTGCCAGGTGAAGGGGTGTCTGTATTGATGGACATTTTACATTTAGTATATTTAGCATACACACACATATAAACATTGCATACATCTGGAACATATACATATAAACACCACATAGACACAGGAATATATAAATGATAAATGTATATTAATGATTAGTAAAAATCATCATCATGGTAATCTGGACAGGTTATATGGTGCTCTAATCTCTTCCTTAACATTCCTACCAGTGTTAGTTAGTTAGTTAGTTAGTTAGTTAGTTAGTTAGTTAGTTAGTTAGTTAGTTAGCTAGTCAGTTAGTTGCGGTTCCAACTTCATGGCAAAGGGTCACCCCCATAGTGCTCTGTTCCTGTGCCAGTGAATAGCATACAAAATGCTCCTCACTGCCCTGTGTTAAAAGTGGAACAAACAGCAGTACTGACAAACCAACAGCATGCACAGGCTTGCAACAGGCATGCACAAGTACATGCATAAGGCCGCTGCCAACAAAATCTTGCCAGTGTATAACACCTGACCACACCAGTTCTGTGTTTATTAATCAACTGTTTTGTAATCTTGACAAAATGTTCGTGTCTGGAGGCATACTGCTTCACTTACATCTCCCTCACTCTGGGCAAGGAAACTGGTTCACATGAGACCTTACAGTCATCTTTTCATCCGGCATCTCTTAGAGCACTGATGATGTCAGGCTAACCAGTGCCCTTCCCTCCTTGATCACAGCCATGTTTGCCAAATGATCACCCCGAGCACTGCCTTTCATGCCTAGATATAGATGATAGCTGGACTAATTCTAATGTCCTCAGTGTGTGTCGAGACATTAATGTCATAGAAGACCAGTCTGGACTTTCTTGTGCATGTTCACTGATTCGTTCAGTATGTGTGAGTACACTGAAAACTCGGCTTTAACAACCAGTGACGATTCAAAATACCATTGGTACCAGTTACAATCTGATAATGTGTCAGTTTGGCCTTTTCTCAAAGTATTGTGTTGGCCAGATCTCTTGTCCACTCCCTGTTGCACCACTCTCCAGACAATGATGGTGTATCTGTTCTAACAAACACTCGGCGAAATGAATTACAGACAGAAATGGATAACATAGGGAGAATAAGGACTGAGATGCAGGAGATAGCAAAATTTAGACCAAAAGGTGATAAAATTTCACAGGTTTCTTCCTCTTCTTCAGCTTTCCGAGCCATTGAGGTTCTTTGCTGCAAATACAATCCATCTCCATTCGTCTCTCTGGTGGACCTTCTCTTGCCAGTCGTTGATTCCAAGTGCTTGTAGGTCTGTACATGTATTATCTCTCCACCGTCTTCTTGGTCTACCTCGGGGTCTACGGTCATTTATTTCCTGAGTGTAAGTGAGTTTTGTTTCCCTATTATCTTCCATTCTTTCTATATGCCCCAGCCATTGTAGTCTATTAGCCTTCATGATACCAGTTTCACAGGTTTGCTGTCCAAAATTAACCTTTTCAATTGAAAGCAACATATGATGTATGATTGGCTTTTCCCCATGGGCCACAACCCTCAGGCCAAGCATTATCTTACTTTTTTACTTTTGATCAGACCAAGCTAAAGAAATAAAAAGCATAAGTACACACAAATTAATTATTTGTAACTATTGTTGCCATTAGCTTCCTGAAATTACCAGCAGGAGTAATAATAGAGCAAATAAAAAGACCAAGTAAACAATGAATACAACAGACATTGAGAACACCTGTGTGAGGAAATTCACTGAGTTGATTAGCTCCTCCGAGACAGGCAGTGTACGCATCACATCCAACATTGCCTTCAGGGCTTTAGGCTGTGAGTTTATGACGGCCAGGTGAAGTGGTCTGTTTGTAAACAATATTTTTTATTTAAACAATCAAGTTACACAAAAGTTATCTGTATCAATCTTACCAGTGACACTATATAGTAATTAATTATGTTTATTAAGTTGAAAACAGACAGTAGTGTTGAAATTAAGTTGAAAGGCTGTGAGAATTGAGTGATGTCATATACACAATTTTGATGCCATGTTGGAACAAAAACCACAAAGATCTGTGGAAAGAGAGACAGAGGAAGACAGCAAGAACAAATTCTTGATGGCCATATGTCATGGCACAGAAAGGATCATGAAAGGACATGAAATGATTTATGCCATCGAAGAACGGAATTTGTGGAGAAGTATGATCGCCCATGCCTGTCACAAGGCACTTGATGATGAATGTGAACATGAGTCATCTGAATTGTTCACCCTTGTCAGAGAATGCTAGGTGTCTGATCCACTACTCCAGGGTCATAGGGAAGTATAACGGAGTCATAGGGAAGTATACCAGGGTCATAGGGAAGTATAACGGAGTCATAGGAAAGTATACCAGGGTCATAGGGAAGTATACCACGGTCATAGGGAAGTAAAACGGAGTCATAGGGAAGTATACCAGGGTCATAGGAAAGTATACCACGGTCATAGGTGCCACATAGCGTTTAGACAGAATGACGTCATCGGAAAAGGCGGTAGAAAATCATATAGGGAAAACCCCACAAGAAACTAAGGAAACTATTGGTAAAGAACACAAAGGACAGTGACGTCAGATATCAACAGGAAGGACATCGATTGGGAAGGTAATAGCAGGCCGTAAAATGCAAATATTGGCGATAGAATAGTGTTGGCACGTAAAGCAGTGGCTGCGACGAAGATATACAGGGATTGCTACAACGTGTCGCTACAGAACGTACGGGAGTACCTAGACCTATATCGTGCAGAGCGGCAAAGGAGAACTTCAGAAGGTCAAGTGAAGATTAATGAAAGGATGGTTGTTATTTAAGCAGGTTAGTTATTGTAGATTATCAACATGTTCCTATCAATAGATCCTAGGCCCAGCCTGGCGGTAACAGGCCCCTAGGAATGGACTGTATCGATATAATTTAAACTTAACTGTGAACTGTCATTAAATGATATTCCGATCCAAATCTTCAACATGACAGTTGGCTTCGTCATTACCCTGCCGTTCCAGTTCTGAACTTTGCTCGTTTACTTTTATAAGTTGTGTCGAGCCGAAATTATTGATCGTGCTATTTGGACATTTTGCATGTAATTGTTATGAATGCTGGACATATAGCATAGCAATAGGAAAGTATACCAGGGTCATAGGAAAGTATACCAGGGTCATAGGGAAGTATACCACGGTCATAGGGAAGTATAACGGAGTCATAGGGAAGTATACCAGGGTCATAGGAAAGTATACCAGGGTCATAGGAAAGTATACCACGGTCATAGGGAAGTATACCAGGGTCATAGGAAAGTATACCACGGTCACAGGGAAGTATACCAGGGTCATAGGGAAGTATACTACGGTCACAGGGAAGTATACCAGGGTCATAGGGAAGTATACCAAGGTCATAGGGAAGTATACCAAGGTCATAGGGAAGTATACCAGGGTCACAGGGAAGTATACCAGCACCATAGGGAAGTATACCGGGGTCATAGGGAAGTATACCCAGGGTCAAAGGGAAGTATACCAGGGTCATAGAGAAGTATAATGGAGTCATAGGGAAGTATACCAGGGTCATAGGAAAGTATACCACGGTCACAGGGAAGTATACTGGCATCATAGGGAAGTATACTAGGGTCATAGGGAAGTATACCAGCATCATAGGGAAGTATACCAGGGTCATAGGGAAGTATACCGGGGTCACAGGGAAGTATACAAGGGTCATAGGGAAATATACCGGGGTCATAGGGAAGTATACCAGGATCATAGGGAAGTATACTGGGGTCATAGGGAAGTATACCAGGGTCATAGGGAAGTATACCGGGGTCATAAGGAAGTATACCAGGGTCATAGGGAAGTATACCGGGGTCATAAGGAAGTATACGAGAGTTATAGGGAAGTATACCAGGGTCACAGGGAAGTGTACTGATGTGATAGGGAAGTATACCATCCTTTTTTATGTTGTAAAAATGCAAACAGTCAACACCATAAGATGAACCTGTTCTGCTTTTGAAGGCTGAGACAGACTGTCAAAGATCCAAGAAGAAAGAGAAAAGATAGAAAGTCTCAAGACAAAGAGTGAAACATCAGAAACAGAAGACATTAAGTTGCAGACAGAAGAGGAAGAACCAGAAAAGGAAGTAGAAGAGAAGGAAGAAAACCAAAATGACAGCGACCAAGAGAGGACGATGGCCAGGAGAAGAGATTACTCTCCAGCAAGATCAAGCTATCAAGCCATCCACGACAGAAGATACCAGAGAAGACCAGGAAGATACGAAGACAGACCAAAATTGGGAAGTAGATGGAATCTCAGGAGGGACCGGCAAGTTAGATGTCATAACCTCTAGTTTACTCTGCATCCTATGAATTATGAATGCAATTCAGCCGTGGGTGATCTGAAAGCAGACTGTTTTGCATTGGGTTCCATACAATGGTATGAGTGCCGGTTGTTTGTGCCAATAAATCACAAACAGCCAAAGAATGCTGGGGTTAATTGGCACATCCTGTAAAGGATATGCAACTAATTTTAACCATCATAAAGCAGAGGGAGAAAATCAACAGGATATGTCACAGTCAGACTACGAAAGATTTGACTGTCAAAACTTACAAATCTCCGTTCTTGTTGCTGACTGCCATAAGATGCCGCTGTACCAATAGGAGATGCCGTATGTCTCCAGTCTCTGCGAAATCTGTCAGAGCTGCAAGAGTTCTTTCTGCCACACGGCCGGTTACTTTCCTAACTGTATCTGTCAGCTGAGAGCAATGACTCACTGAGTGATCTGCAGAATGTGTGGGTAAATAAAGATATAGAAAATAATTACTATCTAAAAAAACTATATAGAAATCAAATCAGATAGGAAGGGGGAGAAGGAGGGGGGGGGGGGGGGGACAAAAAGGAATGGTGGGAAGAAAGACAGGGGAAGAGGGGAAAGTCTGATGAAGGGAGTGAGGGGATGGAGAAATTGGTTTGATTTATAAACTACTAGCTGACCCGGCCCGGCTTCGCCCAGGCCCTGGAGGGGATCTATCTATCTATCAGTCTGTCTGCTTGTTTGTCTGTCTGGCTGGCTGACCCGGCCCGGCTTCACCCAGTCCCTGGTGGGGAGCATCTCATTTAATTCATATAAGTAGTCATATAAGCTCTCCCGTTCCCGACTATCTGTCTGTCTGTCTATCTGACCGGGCCCGGCTTCACCCAGTCCCTGGTGGGGAGCATCTCATTTAATTCATATACGTAGTCATATAAGCTCTCCCGTTCCCGACTATCTGTTTGTCTCTCTGTCCCGGCCCGGCTTCACCCAGTCCCTGGTGGGGAGCATCTAATTTAATTCATATACGTAGTCATATAAGCTCTCCCGTTCCCGACTGTCTGTCTGTCTATCTGTCTGTCTGACCCGGCCCGGCTTCACCCAGTCCCTGGTGGGGAGCATGTCATTTAATTCATATAAGTAGTCAAATAAGCTTCCGTTCCCGACTATCTGTCTATCTATCTGACCCGGCGTGGTTTCGCCCAGCTCCTGGCGCACAGTAACTTAAAAGAATGTCCTTCCACACACCATTCAATGAAAACTGTAGAAAAAGATGGGTTACAATGTTATGCATTATGCATTATTTTTATGAAAACTTTGAAAATTCCTTAAAGATTATATCATTATTTATTATAACTCATATGCCAGAAAATAACTATAGACAAAGAGTTTAACAATAGTGCAAGTAAGTCCAACAATATGACTATAAAGTATATAGAAATGTTATTAAAAGTTATGCCCCTTGAAATTACTTTTCTAGAGTGAAGTCCCCCTGCTATATAGACATTATATAATGAAAATGGAAAAGTAAATGTTATTAAATAAGTAGAAGATTTTACATTAAGAAATTATTATAGTCGGTTGCACAGGAATGAAAGGAAGACGTGTAGAAAATTTCATCTCAATCGGATGTACCGTTATCGAACGCATCCAATACATAAATCCGCACAAACAAACATACACTCTGTTTTATAGATATAGATTCATCCCCTATAGAGAAAGCAAGTGTGTGGTCAAACTGTTTGACTAGGGCTCTGAAGGTTGTGGGTTCATTTCCGGGCCGTGTCCTTCAGTTCACGAGTGAAATTTTTCGGAGACTAGAGTCGTGGGTTGTTGCTAGAGCTATGGAGTTCGTGCTTTTTGCGACGCTTTCCGTGCTGTGGAAAGAGACCGAGCCATATGGGATAAAAACCCGGTTTATGAAGTTGACCATGTCGACTTTTAAGTGACTTTTTAAGCGATTATGACATGCAGTGAAGCAGCAATCATCACATAGCAAGTTCTTTGCAGAAAGTTGCTCTCACAATAACCCAGCAGAAAGATGTTCAATCCCTAGCCAGTTCTCCTGCTTCATGCATTTTCATGCCGAGGTATGTCACCAGGTTCTGTACTGGTGGTATGGAACACCATGCAATACTTCTGGCATACAACCTCACCATACACCACAGTTAAATAGCCAGTATAGGTCTGAACTGAACTGGCAGGGGATCTCAGATTTGGTAGTCACTAGACATGCAGTGCTCAACAATTAAGAAATGGACAAGCTTCCAGCATTGAGCCTACTCATGTTGGCTGATCTCTGGCTCTTCCTTCAAGAATTTTGCCGTCCATTACTGTCCTTAAAACCACTGTGATGTTTAATATGACCAAAGTGTTTCAGTTTCTGAGACATGATGCTGTTTGTTGGGATAGACAACATCATCATCATCAAGTGCCGTGCCGGCTGGCGTAGGCGTTCATGGCTCTCCACAGATCTCGGTCTTTGGTGTTCTGGATCAACTCTGCTGATGATATTCCTCCATGCCACCGTCTCAGTCCGTCCAGCATCATTTCTCTTGGTCTGCCTCTGCCTCTCTTCCCCTCGATCTTTCCAGTTGTCACGATGTTCTCCAATGCCTCTCTTCTCATCACATGACCAAAGAAAGATGTTTGTCTCTTTCTTATTGTTGTATATAGTGTTCTAGTTTCATTAGCCTCTTTCAGGCAATCATCGTTAGTTACTCTGGCAGTCCAAGGAATTCGCAACATTCGTCTTAAAAACCACATCTCTGTTGCTTCTAAGTTCTTCCTAATTTGTTCATTTACATTCCAAGATTCGCTGCCATACAGCAAAACTGGTTCTATATAGCATTTTAGTACTCTCTTTCTTACATTCATTGATAGCGACTTAATGCATAAGATACTCTTCATTTTCTGAAATGCTGTCTTTGCCTGCCCTATTCTGCTCTTAATCTCTTTTGTACATCTTCCATCTGATGTTATAAGTGCCCCTAGGTATTTAAAATTATCCACTTGGTTGAGAATTTCCCCTTCTATTTCTATGTCACATTTTGGCGTCCCCATTTTCTTTGATATCACCATTGTTACTGTTTTCTTGATATTCAAGGACAGTCCTTTCTGTGCACTCTCTGTTACTACACTGTCCAACAATTGTTGTAGGTCTGTTGCATTATCCGCTACCAATACTGTGTCATCTGCATAGCGTATATTGTTTATATTATATCCTCCGATTAGTATTCCTGGCTTCTCTTTGATCTCTCTCATTATTACTTCGCTATACAGGGAGAAGAGATCGGGTGACAAGACACACCCCTGTCGTACTCCTAGCTTTATCTGTTCGTAACTACCCTCTTTATTTCCCATTTTAATTGCTGCTACTTGGTTCCAGTATATATTCTTTATTATTCTTAAATCTTTCCCATCAATGTTGATATCTTCCAACATTTTAATCAGCTCATCCTGTTTTACTTTATCAAATGCCTTAGTATAATCTATGAAGCATAAATATATGTCTCTTTGTTTCTCTAGACAACGTAGCAGATCAAAAACAAAAATAGAAAATAAACTGTATCCTGTGAAGATAAATAATGAAAGAAACTGTCAAGCAACTTGTTTTCTCTCTCTCTCTCTCTCTGTGTGTGTGTGTGTGTGTGCATGCGTGCGTGCATGTGTGTGTGTGCGTGCATGTGTGTGTGTGCATGCGTGTGTTGTTGTTGTTGTTGTTGCACTCTCCAGCTTTGAACTCAAGCGCAGTCCACACACATGCTACTAGTGCACAGGACAGATTTTTGTGTGTGGATTAGCTTTCCCTATTACAGTGTCCCTGGCCATTAGGCGAACCTACTCCGACTTCAGAGGTAAGCAACTTCTGAAACCTAAACATCTGCCTATATGCTATACCGGCTAAAGTCCCGTGTACAGTGCAATATACGCACATAAGTGTTCATTAGTATAAGTATGAAATATTCATGTGGACATAATAAGTGCTCGCCCATAAAGGAAGCACAGAATAATGACACTGTAGCCTACCATCCATGTTGTCAGAGGCAATTAATGAGGTTTAGCATGAAACTGGCTACCTCACCCCATAGAAAGCTTTAGCCACAAAATCCAACCAATCATGAACCCATCTACAAAGGGCATAAAGCACAAACTCCATATCACAGCTTAGTGCATAAATTACATGGCACAATTTAGTGTATAAACTACATAGCACAACTGAGTGAATAAACTACATAGCACAGCTGAGTGTATAAACTACATAGCACAATTTAGTGCATAATCTCCATAGCACATTTAGTGCATAAACTACATAGCACAATGCATCAGGCACATAGCACATTTAGTGCATAAACTACATAGCATAATGCATCAGCTACATAGCACAGCTTAATGCATAAACTACATAGCACATTTAGTGTATAAACTACACAGCACGATTTAGTGTATAAACTATATAGCACAATGCATTAGCTACATAGCACAGCTTAGTGCATAAACTACATAGCACATTTAGTGCATAAACTACATAGCACAATGCATCAGCTACATAGCACAGCTTAGTGCATAAACTACATAGCACAATGCATCAGCTACATAGCACAGCTTAGTGCATAAACTACATAGCACATTTAGTGCATAAACTACATAGCACAATGCATCAGCTACATAGCACAGCTTAGTGCATAAGCTACATAGCAAAATGCATCAGGTACATAGCAAAGCTTAGTGCATAAACTACATAGCACATTTAGTGCATAAACTACATAGCACAATGCATCAGCTACATAGCACAGCTTAGTGCATAAACTACATAGCACAATTTAGTGCATAAACTACATAGCACAGCTTAGTGCATAAACTACATAGCACAATTTAGTGCATAAACTACATAGCACAATATAGTGTATAAACTACATAGCATAATGCATCAGCTACATAGCACAGCTTAATACATAAACTACATAGCACAGCTTAGTGCATAAACTACATAGCACATTTAGTGCATAAACTACATAACACAATGCATCAGCTACATAGCACAGCTTAGTGCATAAACTACATAGCACAATTTAGTGCATAAACTACATAGCACAGCTTAGTGCATAAACTACATAGCACAATTTAGTGTATAAACTACATAGCATAATGCATCAGCTACATAGCACAGCTTAATACATAAACTACATAGCACAGCTTAGTGCATAAACTACATAGTACAATTTAGTGCATAAACTACATAGTACAATGCATCAGCTACACAGCACAGTTTAGTGCATAAACTACATAGCACAATTTAGTGCATAAACTACATAGCACGATTTAGTGTATAAACTATATAGCACAATGCATCAGCTACATAGCACAGCTTAGTGCATAAACTACATAGCACAATGCATCAGGTACATAGCACAGCTTAGTGCATAAACTACATAGCACATTTAGTGCATAAACTACATAGCACAATGCATCAGCTACATAGCACAGCTTAGTGCATAAACTACATAGCACAATTTAGTGCATAAACTACATAGCACAGCTTAGTGCATAAACTACAAAGCATAATGCATCAGCTACATAGCACAGCTTAGTGCAAAAACTACATATCACAATTTAGTGCATCAGCTACATAGCACAGCTTAGTGCATAAACTACATAGCACATTTAGTGCATAAACTACATAGCACAATGCATCAGCTACATAGCACAGCTTAGTGCATAAACTTTTTTTTCCCCGCATATCCTTTACAGGACATCGCTGTCAACAGCAGCATCTTTCAGCTGTCTGTTGATTTCTTGGCAATATTACGCACAAACTACATAGTAGAACCACTCCCAGCTCGCTCCCGCTACGAGACTGCGTGACAAACGGGATTACGGAGAAAGTGTTGTGACCCCTCAGCCAGAGAGACCGGCCGTGCATAAATTACATAGCACAATTTAGCACATAAATTACATAGCACAATGCATCAGCTACATAGCACAGCTTACTGCACAAACTACATAGCACAGATTAGTGCATAAACTACATAGCACAATGCATCAGCTACATAGCACAGCTTAGTGCATAAACTACATAGCACAATTTAGTGCACAAACTACATAGCACAGTTTAGTGCATAAACTACATAGCACAATTTAGTGCACAAACTACATAGCACTATTTAATGCATAAACTCCATAGCACAGCTTAGCATATAAACTCCTTAGCACAGACATAAACTCCATTGCACAGCTAAGCATATAAACTCCATAGCACAGCTTAATGCAAAAAATCCATATCATAGCTTAGTGCATAAACCCCACAGCACAATTTAGTGCATAAACTTCTTAGCACAATGCATCATTTACATAGGACAGCTTAATGCATAAACTCTGCAGCAGTGGTTCTCAACCGGTGGGGAATTTCCCCCCCCCCCACCCCCGGGGGAATTTTAGAGTTTCTGGGGGGGGGGGGGGAGGAGGAGGATTAAGATTATTTCAAGATCGCGTTAAAACAAGAACCGATTACTTGATATTGTTTTTCCCTTCATACTTTACGATTCTGTACGTCTCACCCTTCTGAAATTCATTTTATAATGTAAGTAGACCCACAAATCACGTTTTATGTAGATGTCTAGACTTGGTTTAGGATTTGCTATTAAATTTACCTTCCATTATTATGTATACTGTGTGCGTGTGGGGGGGGGGGGGGGGGGGAATTTTTAGGGAGGAAATACGAAAGAGGGGAATGACATTCTGAAAATATTGTGAAGAGGGGCACGGGCCAAAAAAGAGAACCACTGCTCTACAGCAATGGCAGGGATCCCCCCATCTGTGCATACAAGAATCCACACGCACTACACATATTTTGTTGTGGGTAGGTTTGATCATTTTGAAATTTTCCCGGAGCTGTGGCACAATCTATACATTTCCAACTGTCAAGGGATTTTTAAAGCATGCAACTTGACACTGCCTGAGGAGACCAGGCATCCACTTCACTAACGAGAGATCAGAGAGCAATATACAGACATCATCTGATTCTTATGAAATTGTTCTGAACTGAATATAAACCTTAGACAGAAGCCAAACTACTAAGCCATTCTCACCTTCTAAAAGTGTTGGCCCAAAACTGGGTATACAATACTCACTGGATCATGTTTAATCTCTTGGGTGCTCAAAATATCGTCCAATCCAATTAGCATTGTTGACCTACATTTAGCCCACCCTGTATAAAAACAAACATCTAAAACAATGCAGACAATGTGAATTCTCTCACCTGAGCTTGATTTAACCACATGACTATCACATTTCTTAACAGGTGACAGCTGCTGCCCTTTTGTTGCTGTCTCCTCTGATGTTTCTGAAAAACCCTCATCACTTTTGACTCCTTCAGATGAAATTTCCACTTTTCCATCTGGTTCTGACTGATTTTCAGATGTATCAGATGATCTACTTGCTTTTCTTTCACTCTTTTCTTCCTTTACTCCGCTTTTAACATCAGGCCTCGCTGGCTGCCCTGCATCTTTGATCGTAATAGACATTTTCTTCTCATCCAAGGAATATATAGATTTGCCGCTGTCAGGATCAACCCCAGAATCTAACCATTCGAGTGAGGACTCTGAAGGCAGACATTTAGTATCTGGTTTCTTATCATTCTTGTCACGGTGGTCTTTGTCAGCAGTCACTGTTTTTGAAAGCTGAGTTTGTTGAGCTTGTTGACTGGACAGATCTCCTTTAGGTCTCTGAAACAAGGTCAAAAATGACTTATGATAACTATATTCAAAGCAATGTTTCACCATTATAAATTTGAACAAAAATGACACAACTCACAAATTGCACAATTTACTGCTTGGCATATTTCACTGTATCTCTGTAGGTGCCGCAGTAGTGTAGTGGCTAGACACTTGACTTGACTACTGTCCTGGTGGTCAGGGGTTCGATCCATACTGGAGTGAATTAGAATTTTAGAAAACTGACCTGGGATCCCAGGTCCACTCAGCCTAAACTGAGTACCAGGAAAATGTCTTGGGAAGTAAAGGCAGCAGACATGACACTGACCACACCACCCACCAAGACATTGACCACACCACCCATGAGTAGGTTGGTCTATACAAATATTACAAGGGAACTTAAATTTTTACTTGAGATGCATGCTTAAATTAATGTTGAATATCCTTTCTACTTGAGATGTATGCTTTAAAAAATGGTGCATATCCTTTCTACTTGAGATGTATGCTTAAAAAAAATGTTGCATGTCTTTTTTTACTTGATATGTATGCTTTAAAAAATGGTGCATGTCCTTTCTAGATTGTTGCCATCAATCAAGTTGATTTTCTACTCAATTTAACATTCATTAATTTGCCATTACTTCCTGAATGAGACGTCAGTGAATAAGTCCATCTGATCGGTGTGGAGGGATTAACCCACTACCCTGCTATCATCGCACTGGAAGTTTAGTGTCAGCGCTCACAGCCTTTCGGGCCATGTTGACATGTAGAATTAAATACAATATGAATGAAAAGATTAATTCTTTTTCAGTTAAAGTAAGTAACATACATTGTCATTGTTACTACTTCAATTCTGTAGTATTACTACTTCAATTCTGTAGTATGCACCTGATGAGATGTAGCAAAATATGTCAGGCAATAATTACACTGTCTTCTTTACTTGGGGATGTAAATTACAAGTATCTCTGAAATCGGGGTGGGTTTGCCTGATGGCGAGGGAAATTGGTAATAAGGGAAGCTCTGAGTGTATCTTAATTCCTGTTTTAATCACAGTTTTATATCTAAGTTACCATTTCATTCAATCTTGCATATCTGAATTTACTGTTTCAATCACCGCTTTGGTTTTAAAACCTACATCTCTATTAAAAAAATTGTTTTATGTTTAAAATTGTTTTCAAAGTCTAATTATCAACAAAGTCAGAAACAAAGATACCAATAACTCAGTAGAAAAGAAGTAGACAGAAGCGATGCAGTCATCATCATTATCCAGTGCCTTGCTGGCTGGCTTGGGCGATCATGCCTCTCCACAAATTGAGATCTCTGGCGGCATGGATCAATTCGTGTGTTGACTCCCTTCCATGCTATGACACAAAACTGTCAAGAATCTTCTCACGCTGTCTTCCTCTATCTCTCTTTTAGCAAATCTTTCCGGTTGTCACAACATGTTCCAGTTTTTAGTCTTCTCATAACGTGGCCATAAAACGATGACTGCCTCTTTCTGATGTTTGTGATAAGTTGTCTTTGCGATGCAGCTTCCCTTATTATCTTTGCGATTCAGCTTCCCTTAAAACATCTTGATTGCTCATTTTTTTTGGCTGTCCAATTAATTTTCAGCATTCTTCTATAAAACACATCTCTAAGGATGCAGTAAATGCAGATATTTTCAAACAGTTGTGAACTTCGGAACTGGTTGTAGGAGAATACAATTGTAAAAAGTAATGTTCACTTACAACTGCATCTTTCCTTGTTGAATTCACAGATGGACATTCCCTTATTGTATTCATAACTGGATGGGTTGGTGTGATGGCAGCGTCCACTTCGATATCCTGATCATCTAGCAACCATGGATCATTGGATAATGAATCATTTTTAAGTGAGGCCAGTAGATGGTCACTCTCTAAAAGTGCACGGTTGGTTTCTAATTCTTCTTTCTCCACTGCAAAACAAAAACAGTTAACAATTAGAAAAACTGTCACCATAAACTGAAATCTCTCAGTCCTGAGTTATAAAGGGAATAAAAGAAAATTACTAATTTAATATACAACATGAGGTAGCAAAACAGGACAGTTTAAAGTGATTTGGTTGAAACTCTACGCCCTAATAGAGGATGAAAGGTCAACAAATCGCCATTCCTTCACCACAGCCAGAATGCATACAGTTGGCATGCTCATAAAGAGAATACATCTTTCTCATTATCTGGCATGTTGTATAATGTAAACATTAGTTTTACCATAATTTTACAGTATAATGTGTATGAGAAATTTACATGACCTGCCCACAGATATGCTTCTATTTACATGATTATCATTTTAACAATACATACAGTGTCAAATGAACCTATAACGATACATATAGGGTCAAATGAACCTATAACAATACACATCCAAGGTCAAATGAACCTATCACAATACATGGATAGTCAGATGAACCTATAACAATCAAGATCAAATGAACATATAACAACATACTGAAGATGAAATGAACCTTTAAAAACATGCTTACGGTCATATGAATCTATAACAATACACTCAAGATGAAATGAACCTATAACAATACACACAGGGACAAATGAACTTATAAAAATACACACAGGGTCAAATGAACCTTAACAATACATGCAGGGTCAAATAAACCTACAAAGGTTCCATCGCCTGCTACTGAGTTGAGTGCGTGGCGCGACACTGTAAGCTGTGGATTTCGTGTGGAATGTTTTTGCATCTGTCCGTGGTTGTTTGTAGCGTGAACTGCATGTTCGGAATTATGGCAGCCGGCTTGTCACTAATACTGGATTGCCTTATGCAGTAATGTGTGGCTGCTGGTTTTTTAGTGACTGCTTCCATCGACGACGAACTGTATTGTTTGTGGAGGACATCTGTGTTGGCATTCTGGTGGCAGCATTATGCACAGTGTACACATGCGGGCTGTTGGTTTGTCGAGACTCCTGTCTGTTCCTCTTTTCACATGGGGCAGTGAGGAGTATTTTGTGTGATTTTCACTAGCACAGGAATGGAGCATAATGGGAATGACCCGTTGCCGTGAAGTTGGAACAGCGACTAATGACCAATGACTGATAAACCTACAGCAAAACACTCAATGTCAAATAAACCTTTAACAATACACTCAAGGTTAAATGAATCTACAACAATACACTCAAGGTCAAATTAACCTATAACTATACACTCAGGGTCAAATAGACTTATAACAATACGCTCAGGATCAAATAAACCCATAACTATACACTCAAGGTCAAATAAACCCATAACTACACTCTAAGGATCAAATAAACTTATAACAATACACTCAGGGTCAAATAAACTGACCATTTGATGTTTACATGCTGATTAAAGTAGAAACCTGTTACATACACTGTGTGTATTCATGTGCGTGTGTTAATTAATTATTTAATTAATTCAGTATATAATACATGAATGGATCCTTACAGAAATACAAAGAAAGCATATGCTAGAAAATATTCAAAATAAAATTAAGTTGTCATCCAAGAAGAACATGGAAGTACAGAGTACAACTAAATCTGAACTAACTAAACAAGGAACCAGTGAAAAAGAAACTAGGAAACAGTTTAGTTTAGTTTAGTTTAGTTTAGTCGATGGATCAACATCACGGCACACGGGTGTAACCCATAAGTACTCCGTTTTCCTCCTAACTCAAACCTGAGTCTGGAGAACCTCAGCTCGGTCAGTGCACAAACTCCGTTGCACCGGCGAGGATCCTGAAATACTTTGGGTAGATTTTTAACTCGAAATTTTTGCCCAGGCAGCGCCATTAAGCTGCTCTTTTTTTATTTCCAACTGCCAAAGGAATTTTTACGTGCGCAAAAATACACACAGGCGTCCGATCTCACTACCCAGAGACCAGGGGAAATTTTATTACTAGAAGTCCACGTGAAAGAAATCCTGGTCCTCACCGGGGCTTGAACCCGGGACCCCCAGCACTCGAGGCGGACCATACCTGGAGACCACGCAGACCCCCCAAACTAGGAAACAGTCTGAAAACAAACCCCATGACCTTCAGAACAGCTTCACCAAAGCCAAACTGGTCAGAACAAAACCATTCTTATCTTTACTAAGCACTGAACTCTAGACCAGAAAGCTAAGTAACACTGACCTCTGGCTAACAAAATTAATGCCACAGAATTAATACATGAACCTTAATAAAAATAACAATAATATGTTACATGAACACTTCCTACCTTCTTCTACAGTGGTTGGAAGTATTCTGTACTGAGACATGACTGGCGATGCTGTGGACGCACAGTAAAACAAAGGCAATCACTATATGACAACACTGACACAGAAATCTCACTCACTCAATCTTAAAGTAATAACTAGAACAGGCGGGGCTAATGTAACAACCGGCCATGACAAAGGAGTTCAGTAACAATAACATAGCATAGTTTGCTTCTGACACTCACAATTCTTCTGCCCTTTATCCCCTTTGAAGCAAAGGCCCTCAACTAACTCATGCCAGGCTCTCCTGTTTAGTCTTCTTTCTTCTTTGCGCTCGCTCGCTTTGAACTCAAGCGTAGTCCATACACACTACTTCTAGTAGTGCTGGACTGAATTTTGCGTGTGGATTAGCATTCCTATTAACAGTGTCCCTCGCCATCTAGTGAAGAGGTACTTGTAATTTACATCTCCAAGTCAAGGACCAGAAGTCAACATTTTATTCCAACTGTCCAGTGTAGGGGTTGAAGCCCTTATCTCGGCATCAGCACACCGGATGTTTAAGAACACAGGTTCTTATCCATTCGGCCATGCTGGCCTTCTCCTATCTTGTCTACCTTCTGTAGCTCCCTCTGTACCCTGCCTATATTTATTCTGGAGATATTCCAAGGTGACAGGAGTAAGCTGGTGACCTAGACTCCTTGCAGACTTCTCTGCACCATGATATACTTCTTCTAGAAAGGCCTCCATTCATCTTGGTTGGCTGAGTTAGTCTCTGCACCATGCCATACTTCTTCTAGGAAGGCCTCCATTCATCTTGGTTGGCTGTTAGTCTTCTTATATGTTTAAACTTGTTTATCATTGGTTGAATATTGCAGCTAACATTTTCTACGGGATGGGGTTGTCAGCCTTATGCCAACCCTCTTTAGTTGCCTCTTATGACACGCATGGCAGGTTACATTGTTATTATTCTTTGTTTCCCTTTTGGGCCCTGGTAACAGACAAGTTACTTGTGAATAGATTTTATTTTCCCAACAATTTTGCCAGGGCAACAGTCCAACGGTCTATTCTTTGTGATTTCTGGCTTCAATGAGATTCTTACTACGTGAGCAACTTGCACATAGATTCTCTCTATTTTTTTATTTTTTCCCTTCTGGGAAGGTTAGACATCCACTCTCACTACCCAAGAAACCAGGGGAGCTGTGATATCATTCTAGGCCAATATTGACCAAATTCTCAGCCCTGTGCTGGAGCCAACTCCAGAAACCGAACACTGACACCTCTCAGCGATGTAGCGCTCTCCCAAAGAATACCTACTGAAGCAATAGTCAACAAGCAATCAACAGCCTGGTTCAACATGTGACAGCAGAGGTTAACTTTGCACAACACCATGTTTAAGTGTACACCAGTCAGAAAACAAAACATGAAATATTTAAACAGACCAGCACAAAGCTTGGCATTGTGGATATACAGAAGAGTATGTCATATTTCATGGAAAACAAAAACGATCTAATACAGAGGTTCTAGAAAAACTGGAAATGAAAAGAGAGCTGATGAAAGAAATAGAAAGAGGCAAGTGAAATATTCTGGTCATGTATGTAAAAAGACATAACACTCTTTAAACAAAACCATACTGGAGGGTAAGGTGGAAGGCATGTGAGCAAGAGCTAGACAACAATACAGGAAGATGACATCAAGAGATGGACGAACATCAATCTGACAGAATGTACAGTCAGGACGAGAGACAGGCAGTGTTGAAGATCCATTGCAACCAACTTTCATTGTGGAGATGGCACCTGATTGATTGACTGTACGCAAAACAACAATAACAGGGTTAAATACCAAAAGGCATAAATAGTGGCAATCTGCCGATGCTGTTGTTTGTGAAATCTCTGGAAGGCCGACCTCTATCCCTGAAGTCCAATGAAATGATCCTTGAAAAGGGTCTGTATCTATTAGAGAAAGGTTGGTGTTGAGACTTTTCATCAAACCCGGTACCAAGGTACACCTTTCATGTGGAGTGTACTGCAGAGAACTTCTTCCCCTCTCCAAGCTCAGAAACCAACAAGGTGTGTAAAATCAGTACTGGAACTTTACGTCTGCATAAAGGCATATTGGGATGTAACCAGATCATGATTGAGTACAGCACATAGGGGCTGATGTGTTTAGGCTTAGGTTAGTCATGTTTCCCCCCACAGGTTATGGATATCTCATTGTCAATAAACTCTTACGTAATGCCCAGGGGGGAAATAAGTTAGGGGGGTCTGTAAGTTAGATCAAGCACGCTGCAGACTAAGAACATTTCTTCTTCCTCTCTTTTTCTATTCGCCTCGCATTGCCATTACATGAAGAGTTCTAGAACAGTGGTGCTGGATGTTTCCCTTATGCTGTTTATCCATCCATAGTAAGTGCAGCTGTTTTCTTTTTTTTTTATTCTGCTGTACTTTGGTGATACTGCATTGTATGAAGAATTGATTTTATAAAATTATGTACACTACACCTCATTGAGTTTGACAAATGAAAGACGCTGAGGAAGGCAGCTGGTCACCTCACCACAAGAAGCTCTGATCTAGTTAGCTTCTCAATAATATCTTTACCTTATCCAATAAAAGCCAATACATAAAACAAGTGAATGTGTGTGACAATGTATGTGTATGTGTGTGTGGACACATCTCACAGGAAAGAATCTTCTTTTTCTTCTGCTCTTTACTCCCCCAATGGAGAATAGGCTCTCAACCAAATCATTACAAGCCGTCCAATCTTTTGCTCTCATGCAGATCTGTCCATGTCCTGCCCATATGATAGAGCCCTGTCTCTAATTCTCTTCTCCGTGTGTTATTAGGTTTTCTTCTATTTCATTTGCCCTGTGGGTTCCAGATAAAAGACTATAGTTATATAGGGTGTATTGTTAATGACTGTGTAGTGTTTGAAAATATTGCAAGTCCAAGTTTTGTATTCAACCCTCTGTAAAGTTCATGCAACAATATAGGTAAATACAAAACTTGGACCAGCAATATTTTCAAACACTGCACAGTCATTAAAAATGCACCCTATACTATTCACAGAATTTCTGTGTGTGTGTCCTATCCAGTACCAGCAATCTTTCCTTTGCCTCATGATTACTAGGATTTCTTTAGTTCTCTCCATGAGCTCCATGCTGGCAATTCTGCCATAACATTTTAGTAGAGGAAGGATACAGAAGCAAGAATGTTTAAATAATATTTAAAATATGGCATACTAAGTGGAACACAAAGATGAAATGTTTATCTTAAAATGTGTAAAACTGACACATTTTAACATAATATAGCATATAATGTGAACAGGAAAACTGTACACATAAGATTCATCTAAGAACATGATGAGGATACACTCAGAAACAGGAGGTAATATAACTTACAAAACAACTGTAAGAAAAATAATGAAAATATATTCACGGAATTGACTACAAAAACTAATATTTGCTAATATAAAATATCTTTCATGTGAATCTGCCAACCCTGCACTTACCTCCATTTTGTAAGACCACCATCATGTTACCATTGGTACCGTTGCCTCCAGAGTTGCCTCCACATCCACTCCCAGGACTGTTTCCCCCAGCGAGACCATATCCACCCCCTCCATCACCAGCAACACCAGAACCACCAAGGCTACCATCTCCACCAAAATCATAGCCGTCCAGCGGGATACGTTTTCGTTTCTTGCTAGCAATGTTGTCTTTATCTGAATGTGAATACACAATCAAATAATGATTACCACCAGACTGTTTTCCCACAGGAAGCAGTATTGCTAAAATATAATGAGAAGAAAGTAAAAGTGATCACACTAAAAGATGGATAAATGGTAATACTGAGGCAATAAACACAACGATGTATGAGAAAAGTTCTTCAGCTTGTTCTAGAAGTCTCTTCAGATGCTGATGCTGAATGGAAAATGAAAGACAGTAGCAGGACAATGAGAAGGTTGATGAGACAATGAGAAGGTTGATGAGATAATGAGAAGGTTGATGAGACAATGAGAAGGTTGATGAGACAATGAGAAGGTTGATGAGAAAATGAGAAGGCTGATGAGACAATTAGAACTTATTTTTTTTTTTGGGCGCTTGCTCGCTTTGAACTCAAGCATAGTCCATACACTATTTATAGTAGTGATGGACTGAATTTTGCATGTGGATTAGCTTTCCCTATTAACAGTGTCCCTCGCCATCAGGCAAACCCACTCCGACTTCAGAGGTAATTAGAACTAATGATTATTGTATACTTCACATAAAGTATACACCGTGCATTCAATTTTCTTATTTAATATCTACAGACTGGCCAACATGTCAGTATACTTGCCAATTCTCTATTAAATCTGTATACAGTGAACAGATATACATATGTAGGCTGCCAAAAACTACTCTCATTAAAACTAATGGGCAACTGCTGAAAGCTTGTCTGATTTGGTCATGCAATTCACAATGATACATTGGCAAAGGGACATGAGTGTGCAAGATGTGATGGTACATCAATAATTATCAACCGTGATGCATCTTGTTGTCTTATCACAAATATATCTTCTTAAATATGATGTAGCCTGTTGTCTTGTCACATATATTCTTACACATGATACACTTTTGGATTCCCAGGCAAGTAGGAACATTTTTTCAAATTTTTATTTTCTCTTCATTGCTTTCATTTTTTCATCTGTTTTGTTCTTCTCATCCCGTCGTCACGCCTCAATGTAGTTACCCCGGAGGGTCTTCTCCGTGGCTATGTGTTGTGTTTTGTATGTGTATTTGTTTGCTGATGAAGGCTAGTCGCCGCAACGTCCTGTATGTGTCGTAATTCTGTTATGTAAAGCTGCACTACTTTGTCATTTTATATTGTTTACACATGATCCAGCTTGTCTTGTTACATATATTCTCACACATGATCTAGCTTGTCTTGTCACATATACTCTTAAACATGACGTAGCCTTTTGTCTTGTCACAAATACTCTTACATGTGATCCAGTTTGTCTTGTCACATATATTCTTAAACAATATGTAGCCTATTGTCTTGTCACATATATTCTTAAACATGATGTAGCCTGTTGTCTTGTCACAAATATTCTTAAACATGATGTAGCCTGTTGTCTTGTCACATATATCCTTACACATGATCCAGCTTGTCTTGTCACGTATATTCTTAAACAATATGTAGCCCGTTGTCTTGTCACATATAGTCATAAACAATATGTAGCCTGTTGTCTTGTCACATATATTCTTACACATGATCCAGTTTGTCTTGTCACATATTCTTAAACAATATGTAGCCTGTTGTCTTGTCACATATATTCTTACACCTGATCCATTTTGTCTTGTCACATATATTCTTAAACAATATGTAGCCTATTGTCTTGTCACATATATTCTTACACATGATCCAGTTTGTCTTGTCACATATATTCTTAAACAATATGTAGCCTATTGTCTTGTCACATATATTCTTACACATGATCCAGTTTGTCTTGTCACATATACTCTTACACATGATCCAGCTTGTCTTGTCACATATATTCTTACACATGATCCAGCTTGTCTTGTCACATATATTCTTACACATGATCCAGCTTGTCTTGTCACATATATTCTTACACATGATCCAGCTTGTCTTGTCACATATATTCTTACACATGATCCAGCTTGTCTTGTCACATATATTCTTAAACAATATATAGCTTGTTGTCTTGTCACATATATTCTTACACATGATCCAGCTTGTCTTGTCACATATATTCTTACACATGATCCAGCTTGTCTTGTCACATATATTCTTACACATGATCCAGCTTATCTTGTCACATATATTCTTACACATGATCCAGCTTGTCTTGTCACATATATTCTTACATATGATCCAGCTTGTCTTGTCACATATATTCTTAAACAATATATAGCTTGTTGTCTTGTCACATATATTCTTACACATGATCCAGCTTGTCTTGTCACATATATTCTTACACATGATCCAGCTTATCTTGTCACATATATTCTTACACATGATCCAGCTTGTCTTGTCACATATATTCTTACATATGATCCAGCTTGTCTTGTCACATATATTCTTAAACAATATATAGCTTGTTGTCTTGTCATATATATTCTTACACATGATCCAGCTTGTCTTGTCACATATATTCTTACACATGATCCAGCTTGTCTTGTCACATATATTCTTACACATGATCCAGCTTGTCTTGTCACATATATTCTTACACATGATCCTGCTTGTCCTGTCACATATATTCTTACACATGATCCAGCTTGTCTTGTCACATATATTCTTACACATGATCCAGCTTGTCCTGTCACATATATTCTTACACATGATCCAGCTTGTCTTGTCACATATATTCTTACATATGATCCAGCTTGTCCTGTCACATATATTCTTACACATGATGTAGCCTGTTGTCTTATCACATATATTCTTACACATAATGTAGCCTGTTGTCTTGTCACATATATTCTTACACATAATGTAGCCTGTTGTCTTGTCACACATTACTAAGAAGTAAGCTGGTGATCTAGGCTGAGGCTAAACAATCACACTTAACAAAAGTGACATTACTGTTCAAGTCACAATGTAAATTAGTGGATACCATCATCTAATGCAGTTGAGAACTTATGACTAACCAGAGAAGTTCATGAATGACACTGAAGAATCTGGAAAAAGAGTGTATCAATTATGAAGACTTGAGTGGGCTGTACGCATCATTTAAGTAATTCAAAACAATGTTTTATTTAAATTATTTAAGTAAAGCAAATATATTTGGTATCTTATAACTGTAAATGGAAAAACAAAATGAATGTATCAGGTTATGATATGACTGACCAATCAAACGGTGTGCTGAAGAAACAGAGAAACAAGAAGAACAACAGTAAAGTTAGTTGGTTGAGTATCCTTTACATGACGTCACAGTCAATCCCAGCATTTTATTTTGGTCTGAATGTGATTTCTTGGCAAGTTTACGTATAGTAGTTGGCCGTTGCTTTCTGAACAACCGGCACTCATACCTTTGTATGGAAATCAACACAAGACAGTCTGCTTCCATATCATCTGCAGCTGTGTTTCGAACATGGTTTGAGGAATTAAGGATTGCATTCGTAATTCCTCTGCCATAGAAGGATACAAAAGAAGAGAGATAAACCAAGGTCTTACCTCTGTTTTGAGGAAAATATGTGAAAGCTTTTGGTTCACTGACTTCCTGGTCAGACTTGCGCTGCAGCATGATGAGAACATTGACAGCTTTGTCAATGTTGGTGTTCCAGTAAGCTGGCGTTTTAAACACGATGGCATACTGGACAAATTAAAAACATGTATAATCAAATATTTATTACAAAACAAAGGTCTATAACATGGCAGGTTCATTGACTATATAATTGATTGATTGATTGATTGATTGACTGATTGATTGATTTAGGAACTGACATCACAGCATTCGAGGCATTCCCATAAGAGCTCCGTCCCCATCCTCAGCAGCCAGCGAAGAGTTCCAACACTAATAGTACCTGTAGCAATCAGATTATATGTCCGTCTCGCCTTTCATCTGAGCGTCGATTGTCGGCCAGATCCCCTCGTCACCCCTAGCTGTTGCATTCTTGCCAGACCATGGTGATCCATTTGCTCCTCCGAGGTGTACACGTGCTCCCACAAGGCTGCAACCATGTCTGCCTTATCATGCATCAATACTCCACCAAGTTTTGCAGAGCCAGCCAATCTGTCTGCCTGTTCATTCCCCAGCACACCAACATGCCCCGGAGAGAAGATCCAGACGATGCTTGTCACCTATGACTTCCAAAGCGAAGCAAGCCATTCTGCACGAAGCTTGCCTGTCCTCACCCTATTCAGCATGCTTTCTGAGTCAGTTACAATCAGGATGTGTGTGTGTGTGTGTGTGTGTATCGTATTCTCTATCCAGCGGAAAGCTGCACTGACCACCTCCACCTCCATTCTTAAGCTAGATGTTGTGGTATCATATGCCAGGATCTCCTGCACCAAATGTCGACCATTAGCTTTTGCTAAGAACCCTCAGGCACTTCTCCTGACTCTCAACACTGAACCATCTGTGTATATAATCACATCACCCGGGCGAGCATTATCCTGAATTAGTTGCTGGATTTCCACTTCCATGGCCCCTGCTGGCCACTCCCTGCTCAATATGATTATAACTGTGTTTCCTTGCCTTTATAAATGAAATACAAGTATCATAACACCAGAGGGGACATTCACAACATATACAGAATTATACAAACTGTTCACAAAAGAAAACACATAAAATTAAAGTCTGTTACTTTAGCACATGTATGGATTTCTAATACAAGTTGGTTTTTGACCAATACCTTCAGCAAAACATAGTCTGATAGTACTGTGGACCGTCATTTAATTTCCATGAGATAAAAAGTTAAACTCTAGCTATAGTTACATGTATGTATGTCCACACTTTCAAACCATTTCATGGGCTGCTCACACTGAATCAAAACTTCTATTTTGTTTGTCCTATATGCTTTTGTTTTGGGTGTGACTGCATTGTGTTTGTTTATGGTGGAACTGCGATATTTGCACCTGTAAGTCAACACGCCCGACTTCTCCCCAGCATGTGTTGATCAAGTTAGCCATGTAGCTGTAGCTTTGCAGAATTTGGACATTGACAGGAACCTGATGAATTCATATAAGTTTTCATTGGCAACATGAGTTGAGTGAGATCACATGCATTCATTGAACGGAAGAGTAGAGAATACTCTTTAAAGGGTGACCCAGGCAAAGACCATCACAGTAACATGACAGATATAAAAGCAGAGTTGGCGATGGCAAGAGATTGCCGCCATGTGAATGTTGAGTGATAGAAATATTATTTTAGAATGTGATATTTTAATTTTTTGGGGTACTCGCTTGCTTTGAAATCAAGCATAGTCCATCAAGTGCTACTACTTTTAGTGCACTGGACTGATTTTTGCATGTGGGTTAGCTTTCCCTACTACCAGTGACCCTCGCCATCAGGCGAACCCATTCTGAATTCAGAGGTACTTGTAATTTACGTCCCCCAAGTCAAGGACAAGAAGTCAACATTTTAGTCCAACTGACTGGTGTAGGGGTTGAACCCGTTACCTCGGCATCAGCACATTTGGAAGTTTAAGAATGAGCGTTCTTATCCATTGGGCCATGCTGACTTGGAATATGTGATTTTAAAGAGCTGATACATTAGATGAGTGTGAAGTGCATTTCTACTGATTGTGAATGGCATTCCTGATTGAGTCAGTAATTATAGGATGTGAAACCTTTTGGTCTCCATGAAGTGTTTTCATAAATCAGTGTGCTGTCAGTGGTTTCAGAATGAGGACAGAGAAGTAAAAGGTCAGTATAGCATTTGTGGTAGTATCATAACAAACTACCATTACAAACAATAGCACAAACCCTTGGACTGTAATTCAACAACAACGAGCAGAGAATACCCTGGACAACACTGAACAAATAAATATGGAAAGCACCAGCAGGTCAGAGGGTTGGATCTCCAGAAGTTAGATAGCAGGTCAGAAAAGTAAAAGACTAAGTCAGCAAAGCTACAGATTGATCCTACTGACCTCTGACACGATCCTAAGAACAAACCATAATCGTGTCCAACTAAACAGTCCTCATGTCCTCACGATTCTAACAGCAAGGACACAAGAGGGCAAAGATGTGAACCCTGACAGACATGAACCCAGTTTTTCTACAAGTGAAGAAACATAACAAGTTGGTTTCACATACCTGCCTATGAACATCAAGTGGGCCAAAGTTGCCGTTTGCCTCCCATTTAACAGACCCATCTGAATTCTGTTCTACAAACCTGACTTGGATGTCATCTGTAAGTAACATTGATTCATCATCTACAAGCAAGATTTCATCTGATCAACAACATATGACTGTCAATAATGATTTATGATGAAGAATCAACACCACTGTGCTCATAATAAGTGTTCAGCCTCTCCCAGCAGAAGTTGGAGGGTGTTGAAGCTGACTGTTACTGTTTCAAGCTGTACTCTACTGCAGTCACTGTGACCAGTTCCATACTTGAATCCCCACTACAACAGCTGTAATCATGAGGATCCATCAAAAGATATGTCACTATGCAGCAAGCTGACATTTATTGTCCACAGTGTGTCCCCTATACATCTTCCGTGGCCCACTGATAGATGCTTTTGATTCCAGTATATCAACCCTTTTCTACATGACCTGGACAACTGATGTACACAGGTTCCACAAGTGGTACAGACTCATTCCACGGCTGTTCATTCTAAATTTTTTGGAACATGGACCAAGAGTCTGAGACAATAATCACTTTGTAAATTTGTTCCTGGCCAATCTGTCTTCCTTCTTGTTCTTCTTATACCAGATCTTTCATGTCTGTCAGTGACAATGGTATACCATTTTCTTAGAAAGATGAAATGATAAATAATTAGGTTAATGGTTCTGTCTTCTATACTGGAAAGTTTCATCTCAACATGTCTCTTCGTTATTTTAATATATCCATGGCAACACACACACAGACCACCCACTGCATGAGGCGCTGGATGCAGTTAAGGGTCAGCGACTGATAAGAGGGAAATCATGGATGGCTCAGGCGGAGGATACGATCAGACAGGTGTGCCCCTTGGAGAACATTAGGCGTGGAGAGGAGTGGGTCAGAGTGCCAGCTGAGCAGTCAGACTTGTGCAGAGTTATAATCACATTAAGCCGGGAGTGCAGGGAGTGACCAGCAGGGGCCACGGAAGTGGAAATCCAGCAACTAATTCAGGACAATGCTCACTCGGGTGATGTGATTATCTATACAAATGGTTCGGTGTCAAGAGGTGAGAGAAGTGGCTAGGGGTTCATAACCAAAGCTAATGGTCGACGTTTGTGCAGGAGAGCCTGGCATATGATACCACAACATCCAGCTTAAGAATGGAGGTGGAGGCAGTCACTGCGGCTCTCCGCTGGATGGAGAATACGACACACACGCACATCGTGATTGTAACTGACTCAGAAAGCATGCTGACGTGGGTGAGGACGGGCAGGCTTTCGTTGCGGAAGTGGCTTGCTTCGCTTCGGAGGTCACGGTGTGACAAGCAATCACCTGGATCTTTTCTCCGGGCATGCCTGGGTGCTGGGAAATGAAACAGGCGGACAGATGGCTGGCTCTGCAGAACTTGGTGGAGATTGATACATGACAAGGCATGACGTGGTTTGCGCCTTTTGGAGCACGTGTACACCCTCGAAGGAGCAAATGGATTACCATGGTCGGCAAGAATGAGACAGCGAGAGTGACGAGGGGATCTGGCCGACGCCTCAACAGCTCAGAGGAAAGGCGAGAACTGGACATATAATCAGATTGCTATGGTTACTATTGGTGTTGTTGAACTCTTCGCTGGCTGCTGAGGATGGGGACGGAGCGCTTATGGAATGCCCCGAATGCTGTGATGTCGATTCCTAAATCAATCAATCAATCAATCAATCCATGGCAACAAAGATTCAGACTACCTTGCGCTCCGAAGGTTGTGGGTTCACTTCCAGACTTCATTATTCAGTTCCCAAATTCAATTTTCTTGGATACTCCTGGGGTCATCACCGGGCTACAGAATTTGTGTTCAGTGTGACGCTTTCAACAGTTCACTTTGTAGAAAGAGAAAGAGCCTATGGGACAAAAATGGGAGGAACCAGGTGCAATGAAGTCAATCCTCTTATCTCAACTTTGCTAATTTCTTCACCTGAAAGGGACCATATATGCTTGTTGTTGTTGTTTTTACTAGGTTTTGTAATAAAATTTCTGTTTTCAAAACTTACTTGATAGAACTGATAAAATGAAACTCAATGAGACCTTATTAAAGTCTCCATGTCAATTAAAAGCAGAGAAATCAATTTTCTTGTGCATTAATTGTCCATTCAAGGTCAGTTAATGAAAGATAGAGACTTCTTCTTCTTTCGTTCACTTTAAATTTGTCTGTAATCGCCATGTTGTCTCTTGTATGAAATTTGTCTATAACCGCAATGTTGTCTCTTGTATGAATTTCATCATCAAGTGCCGTGCCGGCTGGCGTAGGCTTTCATGGCTCTCCAAAGATCTCGGTCTTTGGTGTTCTGGATCAACTCGCGTGATGTAATTCCTCCATGCCACCGGTCTCATCCATCCAGCATCATTTCTCTTGGTCTGCCCTCTTCCCTCGATCTTTCCAGTTGTCAGATGTTCTCCCATGCCTCTCTTCTCATCACATGACCAAAGAAAGCTGTTTGTCTCTTTCTATTGTTGTATGTAGTGTTCTAGTTTCATTAGCCTCTTTCAGGCAATCGTTGTTAGTTACTCTGGCAGTCCAAGGAATTCGCAACATTCGTCTTAAAAACGACATCTCTGTTGCTTCTAAGTTCTTCCTAATTTGTTCATTTACATTCCAAGATTCGCTGCCATACAGCAAAACTGGTTCTATATAGCATTTTAGTACTCTCTTTCTTACATTCATTGATAGCGACCTATTGCACAAGATACTCTTCATTTTCTGAAATGTGGCTTTTGCCTGCCCTATTCTGCTCTTAATCTCTGTTGTACATCTTCCATCTGATGTTATAAGTGCCCCTAGGTATTTAAAATTATCCACTTGGTTGAGAATTTCCCCTTCTATTTCTATGTCACATTTTGGTGTCCCCATTTTCTTTGATATCACCATTGTTACTGTTTTCTTGATATTCAAGGAGAGTCCTTTCTGTGCACTCTCTGATACTACAATGTCCAACAATTGTTGTAGGTCTGTTGCACTATCCGCCACCAATACTGTGTCATCTGCATAGCGTATATTGTTTATATTATATCCTCCGATTAGTATTCCTGGCTTCTCTTTGATCTCACTCATTATTACTTCGCTATATATGGAGAAGACATCGGGTGACAAGACACACCCTATCGTACTCCTAGCTTTATCTGTTCGTAACTATCCTCTTTATTTCCCATTTTAATTGCTGCTACTTGGTTCCAGTATATATTCTTTATTATTCTTAAATCTTTCCCATCAATGTTGATATCTTCCAACATTTTAATCAGCTCATCATGTTTTACTTTATCAAATGCCTTAGTATAATCTATGAAGCATAAATATATGTCCCTCTGTTTCTCTGTTGACCTTTCTATTAGTATTCGTAATATATATATTCCATTGTTTGTACCCTTTCCTTCCATAAAACCGTACTGTTCTTCACTAATTTCCATTTTTATTTTCTTTCTTGTTCTTCTCATTATAGTATGAATTTAACCATCTTTTTAAGTTCAATCAGTGGTCCATAGAGTTTATCTTCCACTGTTGTCTCTCTAGGCCAGAAGATATGGCATATTTTGGGCATTCTTGGAGTATGTGATCTGCTGTCCTGTTCTGAGGCACAGAATAATGTGTTCCGGTCTGTCCATAACGTGGGAGTCACCTTGAGCAGGTTGTGGTGGCTTTCTGACTTATTTCATTCTTTTCTTTTGGTGGTATGTAACAGGTACATCAGATTCTTCTACTTTGCTCCTTCCTTAGCTAGTTGATCAGCTGTCTGTCTCGTTTCCAATATAGAAACAAAAAGATAACTATCTGGGTGTCTTAGCCACATGGTATAACCAAAACAAGAACATAATACACCTGATACGTGGCTCTGTGATCGGGTGAGATGGCAAGCTACACTTATAGGCATGACACTTGCTGATGATGATGAGAAAAGTAAAGCCCAGAATGTGTTTTAGAAAGTTATGTGAAGAATGAAAAGCCTAGAAAATAGTGTCTAGAAAGCAATTTAGAAATGTTTACTTCACAATTAACTTTACGCAAGTCAGGAATAAATTACTGATATGTCATTACCATTTAACTTTTCTTTTTAAAAAACATACCTTTCTGAACTTTTTCACACAGAAGAAAGACTTCTTCATTTCCAGAGCAACAGCCACCATACTTGTCCATGCGACAAATCTTGAGGGCTGAGGCACCAGGTGATTCTGTAACAATGACACAGGAAAAAAACAATACTAAAGTATACCATAACGTGTGGAAGTCAACAGAAATGAAACCAAGTGCCAATCATATAACATTTAACCCTAACATTACAGCAGTACTGCTGTTTGGTGCAGACACATGGTAAACGATATTTAAGCAATTGCTAACAAACCACAAACATTCAGTAACAGGTGCCTGCACAGAATAGAAAGATTAAATGGTATGACAGAATCATTCATTAAGAGCTTAGGGAAAGAACAGACTGTGATTTAAGCAAATCAAGATTGAAGCAGAGAGATGTGGAAAAAACACTGGCACTACTAGTATAATCTCTTTCATGCATATAGAAGCTAAAGGGCCCTTTTCAACACCAAAAAGAACATTGGGTTTATGGTACCAGCCTCATGTTTTTACAGACCAGTCGGAGGCTAATGGTTGATGTGGTCACCAACATGCAGGCCGCCTTTACTTCTTGGGACATTTGCTGGTACCAATTTTAGGCTGAGTTGATTCGGGAGCCCGGATCAGTTTTATCAATCCCTGCCTAGATGGGCATCTAACTAAGTGACCAGCAGGTAATCATGCTAGAAAGTTTGCTTTGGGTATTTAGCTTCATTGCTTTTCTGTTTCCAAGTGTGCCATCTAAAATGTATTACTTTTTAATGTTATAAGGATAATATTCATGTGCAGAAACCCCTTAGGTTAACCTCTCTAGGAAAATTACAAAGTTTGACCCACATCTTAGGCTGGTTGTTTTGTACACAGCTTTGCAAGCAAAAGACTCATTTTTAAAAAATGGTCATATTTACTGCCTTGCGGTGTATAGGGGGGGGGGTGTCATGAACTTGAGGAATTAAGGGCGCCTGGCTAGTGCAGTCGCCACAAACTGTGCAGACTAGAGTTTTCTTTTTGCCCCCGACAGAAAAAAACTCCATATCTTACTGAGGATTTGAACATGGGTCTCCTGAAGGAGAATCCGGCATTCTAGCCACTTGGCCAGCCATTCCTCAGCAAAAGACACAGGCCATAATTCGCTGCTGCCTGGGAAAAATTTCTTAAAGTATACAATCTACCCACAATAGAATATGTATTGTGTGTGAATCATCTCTTGTGTGGAAAGCAACAGAAAACCAACTTATTCATTTCCAGAAAGTAAGTTTATTGAAAGTCACAAAGCTAGGTTTTAATTCCTATCCACACCTCCAGTTAAGTGTTGAGATGTAGGGAGCCTAAGTTTGCATTCTTAGGCCAGATGTGCTGCCTTGGTTGTGTTTTATGTGTGCTTGCTTAGTGTACTCTTTGGGTTCAAGCCTTATTCTAGTGTGAGGAAATGCAACCTAAAGACTAAATATGGCAGACAGACCAGGCCCTAACCCTTGGTTGGCAACTGGTCTAGGATCGAAGCTCTTATAGGCGGATAGTAAAAGCATTGCTTTGCTGATTTGGCAGCTTCTGCAGCTTAACTTGTTCTAGATGTATTGGTGTTACCTTTCCTCAAGAGTACACTAGGCAGGCCAAGAGAGGGATCATGCTGCATGGGCCCCGCCATGGGTTGTAGTTACGAGGGCGAGTCAATAAGTCACACAGTTCTGGGGATGGCAGGGTAAATGTAGTTGGTGTTTTCTACAGGTGTCATTAGGTGACAGCAACACGAACTTTATATTCACGTTTCGTCAGGTGGCACTAGGTGTCTCACGCGTATGCGCAGCGCTATAAACAAAATGACGACTGTATATACCGAGTGTGCAACCAACAGCAACGTGCTGTTGTGCGTTTTTTCGTGGGCAAAAGGACTGCCTGCAAAGGACATTCATAAGGAAATGCTTCCTGTTTATGCTGACAAATGTTTGTCCCGTAAAGTGGTGCATAGCTGGGTAGAAAAATTTTCTCAAGGACGCTCTAACATTGTTGATGAAATCCGATCTGGTCGTCCTGTTGAGATTGCAACAAAAGCATCCATGCAGGCGGGTGGAGGAGATGATTAGAGGTGACAGGCGAGTAACGATAGACTCTGTAGCATCTGCAATAGGGTGCTCACATGGTTCAGCATACAGCATAATGCATGATCGATTGAAATTTCCAGGACTGCTGACTAGAGGAGTGTTGCTTCTTCATGACAATGCCAGACAACATACGGCTCGATTAATCAGGAGAAAATTAAACCAACTAAGGTGGAAGTTCTGGAACATCCACCTTACAGCCCCGACTTAGCCCCTAGCGATTTCCACCTTTTTGGTCCACTGAAAACCACCTTGGCGGGAGACATTTCGCGAATGATGCCGAAGTTGAATGTGAAGTGAAAACGTGGTTTAGAAAACAGAGCACGCAGTTCTATGCAGCCGGTTTGGGAGGACTGATAAAACGATGGGATAAGTGCATCAATGTTGGTGGAAATTATGTTGAGAAATAAAGGGACAATGTATGTATAAAAATAAACTGGTTTCAAGTTGTTATCGTATTTAGTTATTTTTCTACAGCCATTTGTGACTTACTTATTGACTTCCCCTCGTATTATGTCTGTTTTGAAGCACAATGTAAGAAAACTATCGTCTGTCAAGTAGTGTGCCCTTGTTGTTGCCTATCAACTGTTTCCTTGGTCTTCTTCTTTCCTATATCCAGATCGTCTTTTTTTTTTTTTTTGTATGCTCTTATCAGAAGTTGATCAGGACTAATTTTTTTATATATAAAATGTCCAAATTACTTTATTTGTTGTCTCTTGGTGAAATCGATGCATGAAGCTATGATCCTTATCATCATGCAACAGATCTTTTACATAAACATCTGACAAAAAGTCTCTTGATCTCTTACTATTTCTCCTGCATCTTGCACTCTCATGTCCTGTGTCCATCTTCGTGCTGGTCGACTCATGACTCTTCATCCAGGAACTGTACCTTGCATCGCTGTTTTCTCCAACCACTGTGTTGAGTTGAGTTAAGAACCGACATCACTGCACTCGGGACATTCCCATACTTGCTGTCCCCTCATTCAACAGTCAACGAAGAGTCATAATACTAGTCGTTCCCACCACTATCTGATTAAACGTTCTCCTGGTCTTCCCTCTCAGTTTTGAGCTGCCGATCCCCCGCAATCTCATTCTTTCCACATATGGGTTCTCAATCTGTTCCTCCACCTTTTCCACCTGGTCCCACAAGCGCACGACCACCTCCCCCTTGTCCATAGGCAAACTACCACCAAGAGGTGCATTCCCTGCTAGCCTATCAGCCTGTTCATTCACCCGTACCCCGCATGGCCAGGGCAAAATATCCATACAACACTCACAATCTGTGACCTCTGAAGCGACGAGAGCCACTCCACACGAAACCCCCCCCCCCCCTCTCCACCTTACCAAGCACACTCCCTGAATCCACAATGAATACAACATGTGTCGCAGCAGCCTCCCCCAGCCACCAGAACGCCGCTGCTACTGCCTCCACCTCCATTCACATGCTGGAGGTCGTAGTCTCATATGCCAGACTCTCTTTTTTCAAGATTCGCCCATTAGCCTTTGCAATAAAGCCCCAGCCACTACGTCTGTTTCTCACCACTGATCCATCGGTGTAGATGACTATGTCACCTTGATATGTGTTGCTCTGGATCAGCTGTTGCACTTCAAACTTAGTGCGCTGCCCATTCTCTGCACTCACGACCTAGCGTTATTATTACATTGTGCCAGTCCGTCATGTCATCCGGAACTTCAACCCAATCTCTTTCATGATTGACGGTCTCTAGATCACACACCTGACTTATAGAAAGTTCTGCCTGTGCCATCCAGGACCTGCCTTGTCTTAGTCTATGACCCATGACCATATCCATTGCTGCATGCAGCGGGTGATCCTTATCTGCGGTAACTCTCAGATACCATTTGGCCTGAAGGACCCTTTGCCTATCCGTCATTATTGTTAGCGCCAGGATATGCCTCATGCATTTAATTGGTGTGTCCTTTGTGCATCCCAGGATTAACCGCATGGCAGCATTCTGTATGCGCTCCAACCTTTCAAGCTGACTCTTTGATACCGTCAGCAGCCTCAAACCATATTCAGTGACAGAAATTATTAACTGCTGAAAGAGCCTGTACAGCATCCTTTGATCTACCCCAGTTGCTGCCATAGCCCTCAATGCATTAAGTCCCCTACCAGCCTTCACCACCAAAGCCTCCACGTGATCCTTAAAAGACAAACACCTGTCAAAGGTGATACCCAAGTACTTCAATTTACTCTCTCGACTAAGAGGACATCCATTCAACACAATACATGGGACATCTGCCTTGACAATCCGGTTATCCAGGGAGTACCACACAACCGATGCCTTGTCTGGGTGTATAATGGCCCCTGTGTCCCTGCACCACTCCGCCACCCTGTTTACTGCCACCTGTAAGTCTTTCGCCAAATTGGCTGTCTCTGCCCTGTCTGTACACCAGCACATCATCTGCAAATCTCAAGATTCTACCCACACCTGGTGTCTCAACAGCTGCAATTTTGCTGGTGTATACATCAAAGAGCACTGGGGACAAGGAAGATCCCTGCGGCAACCCAGGTGTAATAGTACACTGTGATGTTTAATATTCCCAATGTATTTCAACTGCTGAGACATGTTGCTGTTTATGTGCCAATTTTCTTTGATGTTTTGACCTTGCAGAATAACAGTACTATCGTACTTAGGCTATGATATTCTAAGAACTTTTCTGTAACATTTAAATTCAAAAGCTCTGATTTTCTTCTTCGAAGTTATGATAGTGTGACATACTCTAAAACCTTGATACCAGTCTTTGGACTGATTAATCTGACTTCACAAACATCAGGACGTCTTATAACTGCCTCATATTGCAAACCATGGAGATAAATGGTTCAGCACTTGTCTTCCCCTTCTTTAACACTTTCAGGAATCAATCAAACAAAAATGTAACATGCAGCTGTGTGTGTTTCTTTCTAAAAATAACACAGTATTCGCAATTTGGAAACAGGGAACACATACTGCTATCATAGATTGGGCTGCGAGACAACTGGTGTCCAGCATGGTACTGAAAGAGCCATCCACATTACGAAGAACACTTGGAAGCATAGTCTGACCACATTCAGTTGCATTGTCTTGGACTGTTCATCTGCTTGCTGCCTGGCTGTTCTTCTGTCTTCATCTGAAATACAACAAACACAAGTAGATAAATATGTGTCTGTACTGGACATGTATTTATACTACCTGAAAATTTGTAAGAGAGCTGATGTTATGCTTAAAGGACATCAATTGTGGGGATAGTGAAAATGGACAACGGAGAAATGTTAGTGTTTATCATTATTATCATCATCAAATGAATTGCACTGCACTGTTTTGTCAAGTCTGTGCTCAGTACATCAGACTTTGACAAGCATCTTTTCAAGAATGCTTACCTTAACCTTTGACTGTCTCCAGTTTACCTACATGATAGCAGGTTTGTGGTCTTATTCCTATCCCTTGTCCTGTCCGACATGAAAGACCCTATCAGAAGCTGCACTACCACCAGCATAGCTCTTGAATTCATTGGAACATGCAAGCCCCTCTACCCACTTCAATGTGGAGCCACAACAGAGGGGCTATGTGTCGTCGTATATGGCAGCTTGCTGCAGCCTTACACAGACCCTTATTCATAAGTTAATCGACCTTAGACTTTTGGTTTTACTTATAGAAGAAACAAATGAAAACCATAAATTGATTAGAGAAATGCAGACTGTCGACATTTTTTGAGCACATTATAAGCAGCAACAAACTTGAAAACTCAATGACAACTGGAAAACTTGATGGAAACAGAGCAAGGGGAACACAAAGACATACATAACTCATATCACAATTGGGACAAGAATAAAGACCTGATCCAAGCTCATGTGAGATGGCGAATCATGACTATCCACACTATCGACATGGCACATGATGATGATCATATGGAAGTAGCAGGCATGATCACAGGCAGAGACAACACAGATGCATTCACAATCAGTGTTCTACAGGGACAGTCCGCATTCCTTCACTTCAACATCTGTTGAGAGAGACCATTACACACACTTATCGACATGACATGTGATGATGATGATGATAATGATAGAGTTATGAAAGTAGCAGGCATCTGTTTGGGTCAACACTCGAACTTGAATACAACATTTGCTGGCCAGGTTGGCCTTCCTAACTTATATTTTCTTGTTTTTGCTGAGACTCATGTGGAACGGCCTGAACAGACAATTTAATCATTCATAATTAACAGCAATTTCATAGGTGACATGGATGAACGTGGACTGCAACATGATTGATAATGATCGATGTAATCACAGTAATAATACCAAACATCCCAAACCTAAATCCACATACTAACAGACATCACAAGCTAAGTCTACTACACAAGACATCACAAGCTAAGTCTACTACATTATCAAACATCACAAGCTATATCTACTACACTACCAAACATCACAACCTAAATCTACTACACTACCAAACATCACAAGCTAAGTCTACTACACTACCAAACATCACAAGCTAAATCTACTACACTACCAAACATCACAAGATAAATCTACTACACTACCAAACATCACAAGCTAAGTCTACTACACTACCAAACATCACATGATAAATCTACTACATACCAAACATCACAAGCTAAGTCTACTACACTATCAACATCACAAGATAAATCTACTACACTACCAACATCACAAGTTATGTCTAATACACTACCAAACATCACAAGCGAAATCTACTACACTACCAAACATCAAAGCTATGTCTACTACACTACCAAACATCACAAGCTAAGTCTACTACACTACCAAACATCTTAAGTGAATACTTACACTACCAAACATCTCAAGCTGAATACTACACTACCAAACATCTCAAGCTGAATACTACACTACCAAACATCAAAAGGTAAATCTACTACACTACTAAACATCAAAAGGTAAGTATACTACACTACCAAACATCAAAAGTAAATCTACTACACTACTAAACATCAAAAGGTAATTATACTACACTACAAAACATTCAAAAGGTAAGTATACTACACTATTAAACATCAAAAGGTAAGTATACTACACTATTAAACATTAAAAGGTAAATATTACTACACTACCAAACATCAAAAGGTAAATCTACTACACTACCAAACATCATACCTATAATTACTACACTACATTACCACAAACATCACAATCTATAAATCTACTACACTACCAAACATCATAACCTATAAATCTACTACACTACCAAACATTACAAGCTATAAATCTATTACAATACCAAACATCACAAGCTATAAATCTACTACACTACCAAACTTCACAACTATAAATCTACTACACTACCAAACATCATAACCTATAAATCTACTACACTACCAAATATCATAACCTATAAATCTACTACACTACCAAACATCACAAGCTATAAATCTACTACACTACCAAACATTACAAGCTATAAATCTACTAACACTACAAAGCATCACCAGTTAAGTCAGGCATAGAGCTAAACCAGGCATTATCTAAATACTGTCAATGGTGTGGTCAAAGTTCATGTTATTTGCCTTGAGCTTCTTGTTCAGTATTATGGAGTCCAGTATGCGTTCTGTTAACACATCTATTTAATTTCTTCCTTGTTACATGTAGAATGGGACAAGTTAGCGAAGCTGTGAATGCAAAAACAAATAGTCAGAATTATTTATAGTAAAGCATTGCAGATTTAGTGACATAATGATGATGTCTGAATTTTAACATTGACTTCTCATTCAGAAAGCAATGGCAAACTACTGAACGTAAATTTGCCCAACAAATTAATCTAGATTTGGGGTTGATCGCAACATCCATATAGGACATGTATTTTTTTTTTTTAATATGGTGATGTAAAAGGAAAGACCTGCCATTTTTCAGTTACACCATTTAACTTGAATTACATTTGTTATCAAATGCCAGTCTGATTGTTACACTATTTAACTTGAATTATGTTTGTTATCACCTGCCAGTCTGATTGTTACACTATTTAACTTGAATTATGTTTGTTATCAAATGCCAGTCTGATTCTTACACTATTTAACTTGAATTATGTTTGTTATCTGCCAGTCTGATTGTTACACTATTTAACTTGAATTACGTTTGTTATCAAATGCCAGTCAGATTGTTACACTATTTAACTTGAATTATGTTTGTTATCGTCTGCCAGTCTGGTTGTTACACTATTTAACTTGAATTATGTTTGTTATCATCTGCCAGTCTGATTGTTACACTATTTAACTTGAATTATGTTTGTTATCATCTGCCAGTCTGATTGTTACACTATTTAACTTGAATTATGTTTGTTATCATCTGCCAGTCTGTTTGTTACACTATTTAACTTGAATTATGTTTGTTATCATCTGTCAGTCTGATTGTTACACTATTTAACTTGAATTATGTTTGTTATCGTCTGCCAGTCTGGTTGTTACACTATTTAACTTGAATTATGTTTATCATCTGCCAGTCTGATTGTTACACTATTTAACTTGAATTATGTTTGTTATCATCTGCCAGTCTGATTTTTACACTATTTAACTTGAATTATGTTTGTTATCTTCTGCCAGTCTGGTTGTTACACTATTTAACTTGAATTATGTTTGTTATCATCTGCCAGTCTGATTGTTACACTATTTAACTTGAATTATGTTTGTTATCATCTGCCAGTCTGGTTGTTACACTATTTAACTTGAATTATGTTTGTTATCATCTGCCAGTCTGATTGTTACACTATTTAACTTGAATTATGTTTGTTATCATCTGCCAGTCTGATTGTTACACTATTTAACTTGAATTATGTTTGTTATCGTCTGCCAGTCTGGTTGTTACACTATTTAACTTGAATTATATTTGTTATCGTCTGCCAGTCTGATTGTTACACTATTTAACTTGAATTATGTTTGTTATCATCTGCCAGTCTGATTGTTACACTATTTAACTTGAATTATGTTTGTTATCGTCTGCCAGTCTGGTTGTTACACTATTTAACTTGAATTATGTTTGTTATCATCTGCCAGTCTGATTGTTACACTATTTAACTTGAATTATGTTTGTTATCATCTGCCAGTCTGATTGTTACACTATTTAACTTGAATTATGTTTGTTATCATCTGCCAGTCTGGTTGTTACACTATTTAACTTGAATTATGTTTGTTATCATCTGCCAGTCTGATTGTTACACTATTTAACTTGAATTATGTTTGTTATCGTCTGCCAGTCTGGTTGTTACACTATTTAACTTGAATTATGTTTGTTATCGTCTGCTAGTCTGGTTGTTACACTATTTAACTTGAATAATGTCTGTAATTGTTTGCTAGTCCCATTGTGTCACTATTAACTTTAATTATATCTCTTATCGTCTGTGAGTCTGGTTGTCTTGAGTTACGGCATCCCTGATGATGTGGATTATTTTATTATCATGTAGGAGGTCCTTTGCAGAATGTCACTCTCATCATCCATCCATCCATCATGTGCCATGCCGATAAGCGTGGGCGGTCATGTTTTACCATCTCACTCGATCACCAGAGTCGTGGATCAGCTCCGTGTTTCTGTCTCCTCCATGCCACGTGGCCAAGCCATCCAGGTTTTTACTTCTTGATCTTCCCCTTGGTCTCTTCCCTTCGATCTTGCCAGTTGTCACCAAGTTCTCCAAGTCATTTCTTCTCATAACATGCCCAAAAAATTTTGACTGTCAACGTCTAATGACTCTAATCAGTTTACGATCTTCATTTGTTTCTTGAAGGTCTTGTTCATTGGTTTTTCTGTCTGTCTATGGCATTCTTTGCATTTTCCTCAGAAACCACATTTCCACAGCCATCAGATGTTTTTCAGCTTGACTGCTCATTGTTCACACTTCACATCCATACAAAAGTACAGGTTCTATGTAGCACGTCAACACTCTTTTTCTCGTTTCAATTGATATCTTTTTATTGGTCAGTATGTTTTTTCATCTTCCAAAAGGCTACCTTTGCAATGGCGATTCTTTTTCTAATCTTTTCAAGGCATCTCCCATCTGATGTTATGACTGTTCCGTGATAACTGTACCGATTAACTTGCTTAAGAATATGCCCATTTACTCGTATCTCATCATAGCCCGCCAAATAGTTTTGCAATGTCTGGCCATTTCTCCTGTCCCATGCCTTCTCATGTCCACGGTGTTTGCTATGTCCTGTGCCCATCTTCATGCTGGTCAACTACTGTCTCTTCTTCCAGGAACCATACCTTCATCACTGTTTTTTCCAAGCCACTGAAATGTTTAATATGGTCAAAGTATTTCAGTTTCCAAGATATGATGCTGTTTTTTCTTCTATGTTCAGATCTTGAAAATTGTCAGTATTTTTTCCTTCTAGATCCAAGATATTTGAAGAATGTTTCTGTAACATAACTCAAAGGTCCAGCGTAATAAAAATAGGCCTTAGAAAAACTTCTGGGAAGTTCTGAGAAGGCAGATGATGCACCATCTATCAAGAGCCAGTTCATTTACAAATATGGGTCTAGCACTATATCCACAATAAACCAAAGGGCATTGAAAGAGTGTCTATAACTTAGGTGACTTAGTTTACATTCACATCTCAAAATTAATTAAATAAATAACCTCAACAACAATAGCACACAGGAATTTTGAATAAAAACCTTCAATTTACAATTTAAATTTGAAAGTCATTGTCATGCAAATTGGCAGTATTGTTTAGGACATAAAAACAAATTCTGGCACAATGTTATTACAAAATTTGAATGTAAATTAATGTAAATTAAGTCAAAATGTACTTTTCTGCAGTCTTGAATAATTTGCAGCTGTCTTTCAATGCTTCTGCCAGGCTGCTAATTTCATTGTTTTTGACTGTTAATTTTGGCTGCAATGACTGGCTAAGAGTCAGTGAAGAAAATGCGATTGCCTCATAGCATGTTTTCTCAGTGTTACTTCCTCAACTTTGAAGTTATTATAAAACTGTTTAGTGACTCGGATATATTTATTTCCTGCTCCATCTTTAATTTGTTAAGTACTTCACTCCTACCATTTTATGTATCTTCATGGTTGATTCATCAGTGTATATGTGCATGCATACATGCATGCATGCGTGTGTGCACATGTGTGTTTGGGGAGGAAATGCTTTTTTTATAATGCAATTTGTAGCAATATGCCTTTTTCATACATCTACTCAGCTGTTCTTTTTCATAACTTCTGGCATGACATACATTAAATTACGCTATTATTTTCCATTGAGTTATCTTCCATTGTGAGAATATGACCCGGTTACTATGACTTCTATAGACAGTAAAGTAGTGCATGAACATGCATGAATGCACAACAAATGCCAAGCCAGAATTAAACCCTTCATTACCTGCAAGACAGATTATGCATTTCTATATGCAGCAGACAAAACAGAGAAAGTAAATGGACAATGTAAAGAAAATTTGAAAGCAATATAATCTAAGATAAATCAAAACCAATCAATGATCCATTAGTTTATGTCACGTGATCATCAATCAGTGATGGCATATTTACCTTATAGGTTCTATATTTGATTTAATTTCTACTGTACAGAGTCCATTTTTGCAGTTACTTCCAACGAGCTTGTGGGCATGAGATCGTGGCGTCTTCTCATCTGTGACTAAACTCACAACCACTCTTGCAGCACCAGTGTAGTTACAGATCTGAAACAAAGTACCAGTGTAGAATCTGAAGCAAAGTTATCAGTGTATTTACAAATCTAGAACAAAGTTCCAGTGTAGTTACAAATCTGAAATAAAGTTACTTGTGTGATTACAAATCTGAAACAAAATTACAAGTGTAGTTACAAATCTGAAACAGTTACCAGTGTAGTTACAAATCTGACACAAAATTACCAGTGTAGTTACAAATCTGACACCAAATTACCAGTATAGTTACAAATCTGACACAAAATTACCAGTGTAGTTATAAATCTGAAACAAAGTTACCAGTGTAGTTACAAATCTGACACAAAGTTAACGTATGCATTATAGAGAGGTAGTTATTGTAGCAGTAAGTGTATATGGGGTGGGCAAAACTATAGCACGCTTGAGCATCAGGGTAGAATGGGAAGAAAGATGCTCAAGTCGTGACGTAGTTTGTGGTTACGGATCAGTTAACATCGGGGACTAGAGAAGAGATGGACGTATGATTTAACCGAGCAACATCTGGCTTGATTCTTAATAAAGTAACATGGAGCTGGAACCGTCTTTGAGTTGTTGATAGTCCATCGTCCCTTCGCTGTACTGTTACAGTACAGAATTGTTGCCCAGACCAGGATGAATAACTTCAATTGTCGCGGTACATAGCGGAGGTATTAGCCCACTATATTTGATGCAGCCACTACTTCATACAGCGTTTGTGGGGAAAATGCAGTGCCTTTGAAACATTAGCACGTTATCAGATTGTTGCTGAACGGACTTCAGGGGGTTTTCCAAAATGCCCGACCTAGACTGGCACCGGAACAGATCAACCTTTAATGTCTTCATGCGGTGGTGAAGTCCGCTCTCAGATTGTTTTCGAGCTTTACTGGTGGTGAAGCCCAGGCCGTTCTCAGATTGTTTTCGAGCGTTACTGGTGGTGAAGTCCAGGCCGTTCTCAGATCGTTTTCGAGCCAATCGAGCAGTTGTCAAGTCATCTCCGGACTCTGTTGTGTGAGAGAGCCGCTTTGTCCAATCAGTCAGCCGCTGCTCTACACTGTCGGTTGTTTTAAGAAGCTGACTCGTTCATTGCTGATTTCAGAGGGCTGGCCAGTGCTGTCCTCTGATCACAATCGTTCCTTGCTGTGATTCAAGAGCCCGTCCCTGGGTGGCTGATACATAAAATCGTTCCTTGCTGTGATTCAAGAGCCCGTCCCTGGGTGGCTGATACGTTCAATCGTTTTTCACTGTCTTATAGTCGAGCCTATCGAGCTTAGTCGAGCCTATCGAGCTTAGTCGAGCCTATCGAGCCCAGTCGAGCATTTTTGATCCTTACTGAAGCCGCTTTGTCGATCTTGGTTCAAGTACTCGAATACCAGATACCATGCTTCTCAATCTCGGCATACAAGGGAAGAGACGTCAAGGACTTCAATTGCGATTGGAAAAATAAGTTCAACAAGAACAGGGGTAATATAATTAAATTTTTCTATTAGATAGAAAATTATTGAGTTTCAGGAGGAAGATAACATCCTTTGATTAATTTAAGACTGGATATTAATAAGAATTGATTGTTTTTTTTTGCTTGAATAACTGTAAATATTTCAGCATAGCAGACCCATCACAGCACAGTGGAGAAACAGGCATAATTTCGGCTGAGTTCAAGACGAGTTTTTTTTCCAGGTACCAAGGAATATGCAGAAGAAGAAGTAGAAATATTGTTTCAAGCCTGATAGAAATTACAAAGAAGTTAATATGAATTACTTATATGTAGAATTACAACGTATTAGTACATGGTTGGGGGAATTAAAAGAGGCAGTTAGTGAAGTAGAGTATTTTGTAGAAACATTGAAGAACAGAACGACTAGACAGGACCCTTATAGATTTAAGGTAGACTATAATAGAGTAGGAAAGAATAACAGGAGACAGCCACTGCTTGATAAAGACAGAAGACAATATAGTTATGACGAACCAAGGCCTAATGGTTATAGGGTAAAAGACGGTGAGAACAGACGTAATGGTGAAAGCTCAGACTGGTATAGCTGTTATAGATACAAGAATGGTCCTGAGAGAGACTTTTCCAAGAAATTATGGAAATGGCCATCCTATAGCAAGAATGCTAGGAAAAAACGTGACGACTGGTTTGAACAAAGACGGAGACAGTATTTGAAGTCAGGGTCAAAGAACAAAGTGGAAAACGTAAGTGAAAATTCAACTATTCCTAAGGTGATTGCCAATATGACTGTTAGACAGGAAAAGAAAACGACGGTGTTAGTAAAGAAAATAAACCGAGAGACACAGACGCAGGCAGGTAATACGATAGAAAATAGTACGCAGACTCAGGTAGATACAGTAGAGAAAAAGGTCCAGGTACAACCAGCCAGCAAGATAACAAAGGGAAGTCAAACTGACTTAATAGAGACTCAGTCAAAACCAACTCACTTGACTAAGGGAGACAAGGTTGAAATTGGGAAAGAGAAACAGACGAGAATCAAAGATGAAAGGAAACCAAAGAAGAAAAGTATTGAAGAAAGAAATAGTAGTATGATAGTTAATAGAGGTACTGCCATGTCAACTTCCTCAGGTATAGACATTAAATTAATCCCCAAATGGTGTAGAAATATTAGGTGTGAGAGCTCAGGTTACGGAGACGATATTTCTACCGCCGCATATTATAGTAAATACCGTGATGCTGAGACAACTGTGAATACTGATGATTCGGAGAATGAGAGAATTGCACTACGAGCAGATCCTGACTTGAAGAGTGATGTTCCCTCATACGGTGTGGTTCCTGGTGGACAAACGGACAGAGTTTTGGTTGGTGACTCTTTAGAACTAGATACCAGTTTATATGACAGGAAAGTAGGGAAGGCTAGGAGACGAATACCAAGAGAGAGAGAGAGAAAGATACTTCCAAAAAGAAAGATGTTTGCCTAGTAGAAAGTGGAACACAAAAACAGCAAACAGCTGAAGCGTCGCTGGAAAAAGCTAGAAGTCTCATGAAATCGGTAAGACCATGGTTGTATTTAAATAACCGATACGAGCAGATTTGAGCATTTTGTAACTGAGCTTGGGGTAATTCAAGTTTGATGAGGCTCAAATTTCGACTCAAATGTGCTGTTGCTGTGGAAAATGGTGGAGAATCATTGCAAGTGATGTGTGACGTCGAGAACTGATGTAGTATTGTCTTGTATTACATAGGTTATTTTGAGATATAAAGTGGTAATAGAATAGTGATAACGATTGGGAAATGCGGATGTCATAGCTCGAAGAAGTATTATGAAGTGATGAGGAGGTTAAGATAGGATAAATGAGTAATTGACCGTCAGAGTAGTTTGACGTTGAGAATTAAGTAGGACGGAGAATAGTAGCATTATGATGGTTGAGAATGAAGTAAGAAAGTAGTTGAATTGTGAAAGTCCTGTTGAGTAATTCGTCAGATTATGCGTTGTCCGTGCGTGAGTATAAGGGTGGACACGTCAGGTTGTCGCGATGCGAGAGTAGTAGTGAGATGAGAGCGAGGTTGTGTATCACTGTCTGAGCAAACAAAATACGAATAACGTGTGAATATGCGAAGAGTGGCTGATAAGTGACGTTGATAAAACGTGGAACATAGAGTATGCGAAAATTGAGAGATAGAAAGAACATGATTAGAGAATTGTGATGTCTTTTCGTTAGAATATCTGACGTTGGACGGAAATTATGGAAGTTGTATGACAGGTTGACGGAATGAGAGTTAACATTCTGAATGATGTTTCATAAAACATGTTTAGTATTGTTGATAGGGACATGTCGAAGCATGAATGATTAATACTGAGAAATGAGAAAAGTGAGGGTTGTTGTTAGTAATATGTGGTGTTGGTTGCTGTTCTGAAAGAATCCCGATAAATAGGAAGAGGAGTGAAAGATAGTGAGGTAAACAAGATTAGTTAAATGAATGTTGGAGAACGTGTTCCGATAAGTGTGACTAGTATCATCGCGGTGCAAGAACGCTAGGAGAGACTTGAAGATAGTTTAGAGTAGTTGTGGTGAGACATTGAAAGTACTGATGCAGGAGAATGAAATATTAATTGCGTCGGGTAGACGAGAAACTTAAAAGTAGAATTAGTTGTATTGGTGAGAGGTCTATAGCAAATAGACAAAGTTTTGTTGGACGTAGGAGGGTGGAGATACCGTAGTTAACAGTAATGATTAAGAAGTTGTAGTGATGCTTGGTACAAATCCAAGGGAAACAATTGGTGTGCCGAGCCACAGGTTAATTAGTAGATAGATGACGGCTGGTACATTGAGATGACATTGGGATAATCGCCACATTAGTAATAGATAAAATGAGTTGACCTGTAGTTACAGTGCTTGCTTAAGATGATGTTCCAGACATTGTGATGTGTTAGGAGTTAGGCTGGAAAAAGATAGAAAATTGTGAGGGGAGAGAACCAATGATAGTACGGGCATTGCTGATTAGTGATTTTTTTGTGTAGAGAGAACAGATATTGTTCTAAGTTAAGAAATTGGTCTGTAGTTAACAGATATACATACGTGGCAGTGAAGTGTTTTGTTTTCTCGGTTATAGAAATAGTGGAATGACTTGTATGAATAGATAGGTGTTACATTAGTTCGTATAGGAGGCCAATGTTGATGGGCCACTGTACGTAGTTAATTTTAAGGGAGTTATATTTTTTTTGAAAACCTTCTCTTTAGCGAGAAGACAATTGTTTTATTGAGTCTGAGTTTTAATACCTCATATATAATATGTTTTTTTGCTTGAGTTGGTCCTGTAAAATGATTGTTATTATTTGATTGTTTTATTGAGTCTGAGTTTTTAATGTCTCATATATAATATGTTTTTTTTGCTTGATTTGGTCATGTGAAATGGTTGTTGTTATTTGAATAGGATTATTGTGTTCCTAGACTTTTGCGTACAAACTATTGGTCCGTAAAAGAGACCAATAGTGATAGGTAATAATAGAATATTTTCTTCTGATTTGATAAGATGCATGTAATGTTATTTTAAAATTTGTTTTTTTTTGAATGAGTTGGGGGGTATGATGTCTTGTTTTGATTTTATTTCGCTTAACTCATAATTTAATTAAGTTGTTTTGTGTATTAGGTTACCTTGTTATAAATTTAATTAAGTAAGTTTAATTTTTAAATAGTTATGGTGTTGGCTAGAATAAAGAAAATATATGGGGTTTTATTTAAGACCTTTTGTTCAGAAAAGAGTTAATAAAACTACTGAGGGCTAATAGAGAGACACATTCTCTTTGGGAATATTAAGTTGCTGTGAAAATCGGCATGAAGATATAAGGTTGGAGGGGAGACTGTGAATGGCAGCATATAAGCGGGGGTATATATATAGGTGGACAAAGAAGCAGATTATGGGATGTGAGGGGGCAAGATATAGGTGCTGTGAAATACCAGCGTTAATTAAATTAAAAATGTTCATGGAATATGAACATTGGCTCGTGGTAAAAGATGAGGTAACGGAAAAATAGACAAGATTGTGGATGGCAATATGAATGTTGAATATATAAATGTTGAGAAAACTTATGTCAACTTGATTTATAGAGAACAAAGATCTATTTCATAAGATGTATTTTAAAAAAAATTATTTTACAAAAATTTTTTATTTGGCAAGGGAGGTAAATGTGATTGTGTTGACTATTCATTACTTTATGTAAATGTGATCATGTTGACTATTCATTCTTTATGCTTTTCACTGGGTGCGCACCCCTTCTTTGCTTTTTCTAACTACATTGTTGCTGTCTATCCTGTGTTGTGAAAGAGTGAAGAATTTCATAATGTCAAGTATACGATAACGATTTATACGAGCTGTTCTTATGATATATATATTTTTTATATAGGAACCTTGAGGAGCCAAGAACGAACAAGAAGTATATAGTGGATTACTATATGGCAGGGGAAAGAGTTACGAATAGATTGTTTCACTTAAAATAAAGTTGGTTTGGGGAAGATTAGAGGAGCTGTGGGAGGTAAGGAAAGAGAGGGAATAGAGTAGGGGGATTGGGAGTAAAGACTTTTTAAGGGAAAAAGTCTTTAGAAAACATAGGAAGGTGTAGCAGTAAGTGTATATGGGGTGGGCAAAACTATAGCACGCTTGAGCATCAGGGTAGAATGGGAAGAAAGATGCTCAAGTCGTGACGTAGTTTGTGGTTACGGATCAGTTAACATCGGGGACTAGAGAAGAGATGGACATATGATTTAACCGAGCAACATCTGGCTTGATTCTTAATAAAGTAACATGGAGCTGGAACCGTCTTTGAGTTGTTGATAGTCCATCGTCCCTTCGCTGTACTGTTACAGTACATGTATATATCATATATGGGTAGCTATTTGTATACACTATAAAAGGGCAGCCATTTGTAATTATTATACAGAAGCATCTATAAGTAATTATATAGGGGCAGCTATTAGCACAGCTTACAAGGCGTTACTATTAGTATATATTATACAGAGGCAGCTTTCAGTATATATCATAAAGGGAAGCCCATATATGTATAGATTATATAGGGGCAGCTACATGCCTATATTATGTATGATCATGGAGAGAGTTCTGGCTGAGAGGTTACTGTGTCCACTTCAAGCTCAGAAGCTAGTGGGTTTGATTTCAGTACAGAGCTGGGAATATTTCCAAGCACCATTGATAGTTAATGATATCACACATTCCCCTAATCTCTTGGGTAGTGTGTCAGAGTGTTGGGGGAATAGGACAGGACATAGAGAGGACAAGGGACAGAATAGAGTCAAGGACTGCAGAGATAACGATAGACAGGACATGGGTAAGGGCACAAGATGTCATAAGACAGGACAATTGGCAGGACGGTAGAGAGATTAGAGACAGGACATCGGTGGGGACACAGCGATATCAGAGACAGGACACCGACAGGACAAGACCTAGTGATATAAGGGGACATAAGTTCCGGGATGCTGTCCTGAACTGACCAGACGTGGATTACAACGAACGACCCAACACAACGCGGACGACTAACGCAGCTACGTGACTGTTGAGGCAGCCCGATTGTCACGGGGGACACATGGTCCAGTACCACGAGACAAACTGACCAGTTAGTGAAAAACGTCATACGGGACTCAGACAGTTTAGAGGAAGGATCGTTGTGTGTTCTGGAGCGAGTGTATAGCTTTTGCGGGAGTGCTAGTTGAAGGATAGCGAGCATTGTGTGTAGGGCTTGTGTATTGGCTGAGTGCTATAAGTGTTTGTAAGGCGGCATTGTGTATATAATTATTTCCACCGCATTGTGTGTACATTGTGACAATGATCAGGCTCTCCTGAATAAAAATGTATATACCATACGTATGACTAATGTCTTTGTGAGTGCGTATGAAGAATTTGAATACCTGTGTGCGTGGGAGACGTTGACAGGTAACAAATTTATGGTGTCAGAAGTAACCAATCTTTGATTGATAAAAAACCCATGAGTATGTAAAATTGAACAGATGAAAGAAGAAGTTGAGTGAATCAATGATATCACATGTACGAAATCGTATGATTGAAAACACACAGCCAAAGTAAAACTAGATAAGTTTCAAGTTTCTTTAGTGAACATTTCAATTTTTTAATATTAAAAATGATGCATATGCTGGGAATTTTAGAAAGGCTTAGGTGGGGCACAGCACAAAAAAGGTTGGGAAACACTGCTCTAAACTGTCTGAGTCCCGTATGACGTTTTCAAACTGGTTGGTTCGTCTCGTGGTACTTGGCCACGTGTCCCCCGTGACAACTCGGGCTATCTCAACAGTCACATAGTGCGTTTAGTCCGTCCGTGTTGTGTGGGGTTGTTCGTTGTAATCCCGTCTGGTCAGTTCAGGACAGCATCCCATGAATTTATGTCCCCTTATATCTCTGACATCGCTGTGTCCCCACCGATGTTCTGTCTCTAATCTCTCTACCGTCCTGCCAATGTCCTGTCTTATGACATCTTTGTGCCCTTACCCATGTTCTGTCTATCGTTATCGCTGCAGTCCTTGACTCTATTCTGTTCCTTGTCCTCTCTATGTCCTGTCCCTATTCCCCCAACACTCTGACATAGTGAGATCGGACATCTAGCCTTCTTGGATAAGGGCCAAAAACTGGAGGTCCCTGTGCAAGCTGTGCATGTCGAAAATCCCACAGCAGTTGGAAATCACAAAGAGTAAGCCACATGCCCGCTGTCCTGGCAAAATTATTGGGAAAGAAAAACCTACCCCTGGGTAGATAGAAACCATGACCTTTAATTTGAATTTATGTATAGAAACCATGACCTTTAATTTGAATTTATGTAGAGAAAGCTAAACTAACAGAATTGCATGCCATTAGGTTTTCAAGTTTATTTTTCTTCTCATCACATTATCTAAACATCTTGATTGTCTACATTTAATTTCTATAATCAATTTCCAGTTTTCATAAGCTTATTGAAGAATTGCCTCATTTGTAGACCTGTCTTCCTTGGTATTCTTTGCATTTTCCTCAAAAAACCACATGTCTGCTGCCATCAAATGCAGAAGGGATAAGAGCAGGGGAGATTAAAGGAAGGAGATGGAATAGGAGCAGCAACAGCAGCAGAGCATCAAGCATCAGGGGAAAAAGAAAGAAGAGAAGGAAAAGAAGCAGAAAGAGAATGATAAAATCAGAGAACAAATTTTAAAACACATCAGTACTTGGAAGTGAAGAACTAGAGTACAAAGACATGTGAGAAGTACAAGCAATCTTGCCCGTTGACAAGGCATTAGAGGCAAAATAAAAAATCTGTCCCTGCTTCAACATTTTAAAAAATCTTTTGCAGGTTCTGGGGCAAAGGGGTTATGAATATAATTAATTATCCTGCATACAACATTCGAAACACAGCTGCGGGCAATACGGAAGCAGACTGCCTTGCATTGGTTTCCATACAATTGTATGAGAGCTGGTCATTCATAAAGCATTGGCAAACTACTGCAAACGTAAGCTTGCCCAGGAATCATAAACAGCCAAAAAATGCTGGAGTTGACAGCTACATCCTGTAAAAGATATACAACTAACTTTTTATTTTGCAGGACAATGCAATCAACCCCAGCTCCTATTGACAGTTAGTTATTTACGAGGCAATTTTACATTCAGCAGTTTGTCATTGTTTTCTGAACAAGAAGTCAACATTAAGTCCAACTGACCGTCAACACACATCAAATTAACAATATGTCGGTGTCAAATAGCTGTAAGATTGTGATTAGACTACTCCTTTAATTGATTATATCCATGTTCTTACTTTTACTGTCGGATATGATTTACGACTTCTCTCACTCTTGGTTCCCTGAAGTCCCCCATGACTGGGTCCCTCACACTCATAGCGAAATCGGAAGCCTCGTTGCTGAGGCTGCTCTGCTATTTCCACATAAGGTTCTCCTGGCAAGGTGCCTTGGAAAACAAAAGTATTCATGGATTGATATATATTATGTTAGAACTAAAGATAATCCCACAGCAGATACTGTGGTAAGGGTGTTTGAGGTTTATTCACATAGACTAGATCAGAGTGTAATGATGTGGGGTGACCAGCTACCTTCCTCATCATCTCTACTTCTCTTACACTATCCAGTAGATTGTCTGATGTCGAGGGACATTGTTAATAGGGAAAGCTAATCCACATGCAAAATTCAGTTCAGCAATACTAGAAGTAGTGGTATGGATTACGCTTGAGTTCAAAGTGAACGAGCGGAAAAAAAACAACTATCCAGTACACATTTAATGAGGCTGGACAGACCCCAGAGTAACACTGGTCAATAATAATTCTGTCACCACTGGGGATCAAAAGCAGACCAATGTGTTCATTAGCAGGTATGCTAACATTATGTCACCAAAGATCCTACACTAGGGCTTTAATCAATTCTTAAGAGAAGAATGTTAACATATGAAAAGTATGATGGGCAGACAACCCATTATTTCTATATTTAAATCAGCATTGCCGTCAAGGTGAAACCATTATCTCAGTTCACAAGTACTGATCACATAAACCATTACACACCATGTCTGTATCTATTAACAGACAGGCAACAGGGAGTCTCCGTGGTGAAGTATCAACATCATGCTCCGAAGGTTGTGGGTTCAATTCTGGGCTACATCTTTTGGTTCACACGTGCATTTTTCTCAGAGACTCCTGGGGGTCATCGCTGGAGCTACGGAGTTCATGCTTTGTGAGCAGCTCTTGACAAGCCGCCCAGCGGAAAGAGACTGAGCCATTTAGAATAAAACCCGGTGCAATGAAGTCGATCCTCTCGACTTTTAAGACTTTTTGTTTTAAAAACAGGCAAACTATCACTTCCATAGCCATCCTGGGAATGCACAGATGATGCACCAGTGTCAGGGATCAGGCTGGTCCAGACTTGTGTACACCTCCCCGTGGTGTTTCCTGGCAACAGATGTATAATATATGGGGAGGACATGGAGGGAGCTGAAAAATGTAGCAAAGGATAGGATAGCTTGGCATGAGTTGGTTCAAAGCCTGTGTATACTCCACTGGGGGATGATGGCCAGAAGAAGTAATAGTTCACTAAGGCAAAAATTTGCTGGAGAAGGAGCTCTTGTGAGCATGAAAGTGTTAAACAAACAACTGGAACAGCTAGTTCAAATATTTCATAATTATCTCAATGGAGGGGCTTCAAGTTATAAATTCAAAGCAACATTTTATAGGGAATGAAGCTAACTCTGAAACTCAAAAGGTTATACACACCAACATAATGAATAGTGGAATGGGAAAATAAAAAGAAATTTCATAAAATAATTACCATTGTAACCAATATTTGCACCAGTTTTCACAAGCCCATTGCTTGATGGGATAGCTGTCACATTATACACAGGGCTGATGACATTTGGTGTCTGTAGTTCCACTGGTAAGTTGTTTTCATTGAGATATTCTAAATCATTTGTAGTGTTCCCAAAACTATTCATTGTCACTGTCACCTGGAGAGAGTCAAAATGCTGATCTTAGAAGGAAAACATCCAATAAAATGACATAAAAGGCACATTGTCAGTATCATATCCATTATAGAGGTTAGCATGGCTGATTGGATAAGAGCACTCATTCTTAAACTTCTGGTGTGCTGATTCCGAGGTGGCGGGTTCAACCCCTACACCGATCTGTTGGACTAAAATGTTGACTTATCTCCATGATTTGGGGATGTAAATTACGTAAATTACAAGTATCTCAGAAGTCAGAGTGGGTTTGCCTAACGGTAAGGGACACTGGTAATAGGGAAAGCTAATAAACACGCTAAAATCAGTCCACTGCACTAGAAGAAGTAGCAAGCATTTGGGCTACACTTGAGTTCAAAATGAGAAAATGGGGGTGGTGGGGGATCCCATAAAGAATTTTAGCTGCAAAATCTAACCAATTATGAACAAGTCTATGAAGGGTTTGGTGTGAGTTGGCTGAGGATCTTTACTCCAATGGGAGATGACAGGCAGCAGAAGCAGAAGTGCAGGAAGAGGGGGTGTGTTTATAAGTGTATTGTACTTTTTTGGCTCCATTATAAACAATAAGGGCTGTTCACAAGATGTCAGAAGGAGGCTGGCCATCGTAATGCAGAGGTTAAACAATAGGAAGAACCTTCAGCATTACACCAGCAAACTAAACGTTAACATGCTGAGAACAGGTGCCCATTCAGTGTGCCAAGGAGCAAGCGAGCACACACCTACATAAATTCGTATATTCGGTCTAATCCTCCTTGTTTGTTAAGTGAAAACCAAAGACGGCCACTGCAACCAAACCTTCACAAGACGACACTGAATAATTTTTCCCACAGTCCACTTTAATACGACGATTTTGACATGTCGGAAAACAAAAGCAGTCGCTCCACAGAACGTTCCAACCATACCTGACAACCTACACATACTATTCTAAAAAAGCGGCATAATATTAGCCGTGCTCTAGTGACAAGAAAACCGTGTCCGACGTGGACGCCAGCTCAAGTCTAACTGATCTTATCGTGACGTTTTCGTGCTTGCACCAAAACGTCTTGCACACTTTTCATTCTTTTGAAACTAATGCCGTGCAAAGTGTGTCTTACAATCCATAGCCTGATCCAGGTATATGGCACAGTGCAGCGGTAAAACAGTAGGAAGAACCTTCAGCATTACACCAGCAAACTAAAAGTTAACATGCTGAGAATATGTGCCCATTCAATGCAGAGGTTAAATAGTATGAAGAACCTTTAGCATTACACCAGCAAACTAAAAGTTAACATGCTGAGACCCATTCAATGCAGAGGTTAAACAATAGGAAGAACCTTCAGCATTACAGCAGCAAACTAAAAGTTAACATGCTGAGAACATGTGCCTATCCAGTGGCAACATACATGTGTGAATCATGAACCATTTCACAAACAATAAAAGGAGACAATTCAGTCTTTTGAACTTAAACATTATGAAAATATTCTCAGAATGCTGTGGATCAAAAAGAATTGTAAAATGTAATAAAAGATCTGGACAATGAATAAACAACACCATGAAACAGTTCAGCCATATCAAGCGTCACAGTGGTTTAGAAATGACAGTACAGAAAGGTAAGGTTCCTGGAAAACAAAGCAGAAACCAGCACACAGCGGTGGACATCCTGGGCAAAACAATGAATGAGACAGGATAACTGGGGAAGGATCAAGTCCTTCCATCCAGTTGTGATAACAGAAATGTTGTGCAATGGACCTGATACATGATAATGATTTCATATATACATAAAACCCTCATCAGGTAGCAGATCCTTTGCAGAATGGCCCACATAAAAGTATCTCATTCCCTTGCCGGTTCTCTCGCTTCATGCATTTTCATACCCAGGATGTCTGCAATGCCTTGTGTCCATCTTCGTGCTTGTTGCATCTTATCTCTTCCTTCAGGAACCATAACTTCCATCTCTGTTCTTTCTAAACCACCATGGCCAAAGAATTTCAGTTTCAAAAATTATGTTTTATCAATGTATCCTTTTTTTTCCCGCTTTCTACACAAACAGCATTGTTCCAGCCTTCTCGGATATTGTCTAATTAGGGTGTTTGTCACTGACAGACTGTTTTCTAGGCAAAATGTGATTGCTTTTTCTCCTTTCTCATTTTTATGTCCCGTACAGAACGGACCTCGTACCTTTTTCTTCATCCATTCTTTCAACTCCAACTTTTGCATTGGAATCCTCCACGATTGTCATGATTTATATTTATGTTTCACATTTTCTAATATCTCTTGTAGACTTCTGTAAAATCCCCAGATTTCATCCACTTCTGATGCAGCTGTTGGTGCACTGCCTTGCATAATTGTCATTGTCCTTTATTATATGTCTGTTCATGTGATGTCAATCACTGACTGGACTGTGTTCAAGGAGTGCTGAATAAACGTCTTTGTTAAGAGGAAACCAACCCTACTCTTTCCACTTTTAATCTTTTTTTTCTTATGTGAACTCCTGTATATGGGTAACAGAGTACAAAGTGGTCTTATCCCACCCTTTTTTGTTTCGAAATTCCCTGTAAGTCAATTCTATTTATTACTAATTCCTTACTGGTCATGCTAATTTCCCATGATATAGATTTCTGACATGCCACATTCCCATCCTTGTTTAGCCCAATGGCAGAGCCCAATTTCATAGCAGTACCTTCGGGTTTTGTGTTAGCATCTCTACAGTAGAGCCGAACTACCTACCCTTGTTAGCTGTAACATGCTTTTAACTGGCTGCTTTGATAACTAAAGGACTTCCTTCATTTGACTGGTGGTCATACATCATATCAACTAAATGATATCTATATTATATTCTTTAGTTTAAAATAAACCGTTTCGTTACTAATGGGTCATTTATGAAGTGTTTATAGGCTTTATTATATGCCAGCCAATGTCTTCACCCCCCCCCCCCCTAGTCGGTAACTTACGGGGTATGTGAGCCGGTCGCTCAGAAAGCAATGGCAAACTACTGAGCGTAATCTTGCCAAGAACATCAACAGCTGAAAAATGCTGATGTTGACTGCAACGTCCTGTACGGGATATGCAACTTTAAAAAAATATAATAATTAATATTTAATAATATCCCGTAAAATATCTTTATAAACGCCACACTTGTGTAGTAGTATTGTTTAAATACCTATTGTTATAGTGTTATTTCACGTTGTTATCTGACTCTTCATATCACAATATTCATGCGAATACAATATTTTTAAATACAATACTCAATACTGAGTCGCAATCTCATCCGCATCTTAGAGCTCTGTCATTTCAATTGCCCAGCCAACCAACCCAACAGTAGCATTGTCTTGTAGTTAGCACACTGGAGATTTTCAGGAGTCGAGGCTACATAAAGCGATCCCAGCGTGTGGATGACCAGCTTCCTTATTTATTACAAACACTTTGAATACACAGAAAATGGTACGTACACTTACATTGACAGCTCTGTTGCCGTGTACTTAAGCCCGGCCCGAACAAGCAGCAATTTTCGGTAAACTTTTCCTTGTATGTTAGAACACTAGGGAAATTCCCTTCAACCTAACGTCGCAGAGTGATTGGATATTCATGATCACGTGAAGACTACGCTATAAAATGATTGGTTGTATGAAGACTATTTTAAAATTATGCTATAAATATCTTTCAACAGGCTGTAGCCGAAGATTAGTTAGTGCAAATGTACAAGAAGATCGTTACGGAAGTTGATTACCAGAAAATAGCGGAAACCCGGATTTTTTTTATTTTTTTTTTGCACTAGCTCGCTTTGAACTCAAGCGTAGTCCATACACACAATTTTTATCGTAGTGTTAGGCTTTCCCACATCAACAGCAGCTGAAAATGCTGGTGTTGATTGCAACGTCCCGTACCGGATACGCAACAAAAATTTTTTTTAGCTTTCCCAGTGGTGTGCAGAGGTTCTTTGATGCCCGGGGCCAACACCTTGATTGGATGCCCCTAAATCGTTATTTCCCTAACTTATTCCTCCTCCCCCCCCCCCCCACTGCACTGTACTGCCCCCTCTCCTTAATTGGATGCCCCCTCCCGGCTGGATGCCCGGGGCCGTCGCACCCCCCACCCCCCCCCCCCGCACTCCCCTTTGTACGCCTCTGGGGTAAGACGGTTGTCATTTTGCAAAATTGCAACTGTTCTCTTATCAAAAAAGCGTACCGTGCTGGAGAATTCAACCGACCATGTTCCCCCACAGCCATCTGTGTACTGGGTTCGGATTAAGTTCTCTGCCTGCACTGTGAAACAAAAGGCTCAAGACAAAAACTGCTGGGAGCCATTATCGTTACTGTTAGAAGATTACAACCTCATGAGACCAAAACAACGGCCACTATTTCGTGCCGACCCGGGAGCCATCCCACCAGGGAAGAACAGGGCACCCAAGCTGGGTGTAGCGATCACCAGAATCAGAAATGTCAGCCAAAGGCCCAAAGTCGAACCTCTGTAGCCAAACGCCGGCAAGAACCGCTTTGGGTGGAATAGTACGTCTTACAAAGACCACACCCCGCAGCGATAGCGAGGGGGAGGTCCAAGCCTTAACAGAATGAGCCCAGGGGAAGAGCAGGCTTCCGCTGGGAGCGTGCAGGAGGCTGTGCCCGCAACCCGTGAAAGGGGCACGAAGAAGGCAACGCGGCAGCAATGACGTCTACTGTCAAGGTCATAGCTAGCCACCATTACAGAGGCAAAGACTGGGGCCAACTGCCGAGGGAAAAAGTTGGCTTTCCTACGGCCAGTTACGGTGCAGTGTCACTGTTGGTAGATGCACCGGGTGCTCAATATTCGCCCCCCCCCCCCCTTTTCCCCGAAGGTGGATGGCCTCTGGGCAGTCACGCGTAGCGATCTCGACAAGGGAAACGTCTAAATATATACGCACGACAAGAGAAAACCGTTCAGGAGTCATGACCCAGACGGGCCAGCCCCCATCCCCCCCCCCCCCCACCCGAGTGTAAAGAAGGTAAAGGGGCGGAAACATTCGGCGATGGGGACAGCTTCTGATGATCAGAAACCTCCTGTCCTGCGTGCTCCCCAGCGGAGTTTTTACGACTGATATATTATATGGCCAGTCCATCCGACAATCTGGAAAGACAGATTGACGCCCTGGAAAGACAGGTGCTGCTTCAGCGCAGTGGCGTATTGGCCTCACTGGAAAGTGAAGTCGACAGGAGACCAGGTCGAAAGTCCCCTCCCCCTTTTTTGCATATCCTTACAGGACGTTGCAGTCAACATCAGCATTTTCCAGCTGCTGTTGATGTACTAGGCAAGATTACGCTCAGTAGTTTGCCACTGCTTCCTGAGCTACCGGCTCACATACCCCGTAAGTTACCAACGCGGCGAGAACCGCTCCCAATTCTCTAGTGCTGGTTAAAATCCAAATCTCGCGAAACCATATAAATAAATTTCCCCAGGACCCACTGAAAAAAAAGGGGGGGGGGGGGTGTTGGAATGATGGATCCACCGGTGCCCAAACGATAATGACTCGGAACGACACACGGACTTCGACTTCAGCCTCACGTCCGGGCTGGCCGTGTATCTGTGGTAAAGGCTTCACTACGCAACGGGGGATGCGAATTCACGCGGGACTTAAGAAGTGCACGAGTGCACCACGGAACAATCAACATCGCGATGTCACTGATATGACATGTGAGTCGGTAGAAGATCTCTGCCATGGCGAACCCCACAGCGCTGAAAATGTTCAAGTTGGTCGTTCTGAAGGTGCAACTGAACACCTTCTCGCCAGCTTGTGAAAAAAAAAAAGGGGGGGGGGGCATGGGGACGACTAGAGAACATTCTGTCACAAGCGGAAGTTGCACTAGGTGAAGAACTTAAGGAGACACCATTGAATGAGAAAATAGAAAGATTTTGAGAAATTGTATATCTCTATTGCCTGCGTCAATGTGGTGGTAGTGAGAGGAAGATGTCTACCAGTCCAGGCACCAACGAATACGCCAGGGGTTTAGCAAGGCCAATGTAATCTACATACCCAAGGAACAGAACGCAGCAAACATTACCAAGTTTAGGCTTAACTCTTTTCTGAACGTCGAGAGCAAAATATTCTCCTTAGTCATGGCCAGAAGAATCACGATCGACAAGGTGGTTCAAAAAGGGGACATACCGGGAGTCCCCGGATGTGTGGAACATGCTACCATGATCTGGGAAGCTATCCAGAGAGCGAAGAGCGAAAAGTCAATCCTTCACGTGGTATGGTTGGACTTGGCCAAAGCCTACGGGTCAGTGCCCCACCAGATGCTCTGCCAGGCCCTTAGGATGTACCACATGCCCGAGGAGATCACATCGATACTTAAGCAGTATTTCTCCGGGTTCATTCTCCGTTTCTCTACTTCGACGTTCACAACCAGGTGGATTGACCTCCAAGTGGGTATAGTGATGGGTTGTACGATTTCGGCGATACTATTTGTCATGGCCATGCAGGTCGTTCCGGATGCGGCATTCGGCTACGCGCAAGGACAGACACTCAAAGTATGTAGGATATTGCCACTCAAGGCCTTCATGGACGACGCAAAATTCCTGACACTAGATGAGAGTCATGCTCACCGCATGCTCCAAAGGCTTGATCGTCTGTGCAGGATGAGCTTCAAACCCAAGAAGTCGAGAAGCCTGTCGATCATGAAGGGCAAGGTGGTGGCAGCTGCATTCAAGGTGGCCAACCCGGCGATCCTCACGGTGTTGGAGGAACCCGTAAAGAGTCTCGACAGAGTGTAAGAATCCTCTCTGACGGACCAGAATGTAATACAACACACACACGCGCGCGCGCGCACGCACGCACGCACGCACACGCGAGACAACGGTAAAAGGTCTGCAAGCCATCGATAAGAGAAGGCCCATTGGAAAATTCAAGATCTGGTGCGTCCAGTTCATACTGATACCGAAGCTGCTATGGCCCATACTTATCTATGACATGTGCACGAGCACGGTAGAGGCGTTATAGAAAAAATGCCAGCAAAACCACAGGGAAATGGCTTGGAGTGTCACCAGTTCTGTGGGATGTAGCGTTGTACGTAAAGAAGTCCAAACGCGTGCTCCCGTTCAAGTCTGTTGTCGAGGAATAGCAAGTCGGAAAAGCCAGGCCCGTGATGATGTTGCGCAAGTCCCAAGATGAAACAGTGAGCGGCTCCCAGCCAGCGTTCAAGGCGGGAAGGAAAAGGAAGGTTGACGAGGCAGTTGATTCGGCACAAAGTTAGTTCCAGCTAAAGGAAGTGATGGGAGACGTCTAGTCAAACAGACTTGGCTACCAAAACAACACTCAATGGTGGTCAAAGGCGCCGGCCAGGCAGCGCAGAGACATGGTGGTCTAGGAGATTCGTGAAGGCGAAGAGACAAGCGAGTGCAGAAGGCGGTGCATAAGCCTCAGCAAAAGGCAGTGAGTGTCATGAGAGAGAACTCTGCAGAAGCCCCTCTAATGTAACGACATATGGCGCTTGCCGCCGTTGAGAATAAGCTTCCTTGTCAGATCACTTTACGATCTCCTGCCATCAGCTGTTAACCTGGTTAGATGGGGTATATCCGACGACCAAACATGTCCACTGTGTAACAACACGCAGACCAAAAGGGCTGAGACCATAGAACACAAACTGTCCGCATGCAGGGCGGTCTTTGGGCAAGGCCGATTCATGTGGCGCCACAACAAGGTTATCACCGAACTGCCAGCCATATTGGATGTAGCAAGACCCGTAGACTTGTGCATGCTTGTTTTATAAATATGTTAATCTGTTTATCGTTTGACCTCGTCATCCACCCATCGAGTGCCGATGTCTACAAATATAGACCTGGCACTATAAAGTTTATAATAAACCCAATGAGCGTTATAATGTTAAAATGGATCCTTTACTTTTACTCCTCCTTTACTTTTACTCTTCTTTTTTACGCCCAGGTTTGTAAAAATTTTATTTCCCTTCTAGTAATATTCTTTGGTGTTCTCCATGCTGGGCGTTGAACTGCCCATAATAGTTTTCGCTGTTTTATTACATTAAGAAGTCTGCACTATTTTCCTCAACTTGTTCATTTGTCAATGTTTCAGTCCAGCTAATTCTTGTCTTGTTTCGGCAACACCACGTCTCAAACACATTGACACGTTTTCATCAAGTCTGTCCATGTGTCATATTTTCTGAAGGGAGTGGGAAATCACTGTGGTGCATGCCCCATTTCTAATCAAAGAAGTTGGGCCCCATCCTCTTCTGTCTTCAATAACCCCAGAATATGACCCTCGAGTTATCTGCAGGCCTCGTCTTATTTAATTTTGTCTAGGAGATATAGATTATGGCCCTGGTGAAAATAATAAATACCAACTGGGATTCTGCCCGTTCTGCAAGGATTATTAAAGCTCTTGAGCCCCCCCCCCCCCCCTTTTTTTTTTGTTTATCAAATCTGAGGAAAATCTGGAGAATTCTCTCAGCCTGATTTATGTTAAGAAAGCATGGATGTTGAGCAGTTGATAGACCTTGAGTCTCTCCCAATTTAATATTCCTTCATGAGTTAATGTGGTTTTAAACAATTAAACACATAACCGATCCAATAGATCTTGACAACTTAGTGTACACACATAAGATGGAGAATCACAGATAGGTTGAACCAATAATCAACATAAGATCAGTGACAGTTAATTATTTATTGAATGGGCATGTGTCTTCTGGCCTGTTATTCATTTTCTATGTTGGTTTATACAAGATAAATTAGAAAATGCATATAGGACCAATGTCACAGACCATCAACAAACAAGCATCAATACATGAGATGTCAATAAGAGTTGAAACATGGTATACATTTGAATGTTGTACATGTTAAGTGTGAAGATGATGAATCTGTATTTAGTTATCAGTTCTTGAAAACTGAGTGGTGTGTGTTTTTCTTTCTAAGAAAATGATACCCTTATGATTTGGAGGATTAGGATAGGTCTGGGTCCATTGACTGATATATCCGCTTCAGGTCTGCCCATGTAGCTCCTCTGAAGGCCTCCCCATACTCTGCTCATGGCCAAGTCATCCTCCATCTCAAGTGCGGTTCATCTCTTTCTCTCTGTGGTCTGGTTTAGTTGTTGGCCAGTTGGTTGCCAGTTGGATGCCCATTGGTTGCCAATGGTTGCCACCAAGATTTCACTGTGTAAGATTCACATAAACATATACAATCTTCCCAATACAATATTCTAAAAGTAGGTCGAAAAAAACCTAAATTCCTGAAGTAGGAACTAGTTCTCCCCCCTCCCTCTCTTCTTTTCTCTAATCTAGTGTTGGTTAATTTGTGGTGGTCAGAGTTTATCACACTGTGTACGCCTTGTATCAACTGGTTCCTGCTGTATGTAAGTTCTCATTGGACCTGGGGTCAGTGAGACGTGTACAGTAAGACAGTGACAAGAGTGAGGAAGTGTCAAGATGCATGTAAATAAATGACATACATTTATAACATTTCTATCACCCAATTGTGTTTGTAGTGTGTATAAATAATTCTCTGTGTTTTCCCAATTAACCAACTTCTTCTTCTTCTTCTTCTGTGTATAATAACTCCTTTCCCATTATCTGTTGTTGTTGTGTTGAGTGTTGGGTGGTGTGGTTGTGTTTGTTAAGTTGTGTTGAGTAATGAGTTAAGTCAACTTCTGGTGGTGGAGTTCCGCGAAGCACAACTTTTCTGATGTAATGCAGTTCATAAGTGCCCTTATCTAATTAAATTGTGACACAAATATAAATATTTATTCCATCAAACCCTATTTATTCAATAGATGAAGCAGAAAGGAAAGATTGATTTCTCTTTCAGCCTTCTAAATTGAAATAGACATAGATAAGTCTGTTTTATAACAAGGCACTTGTTCTAGTACACGAACTGTCATTTTAGCTGTAGATAGTGATAGCATTTTTAGCAGTGTTTCTGATGAAATGCACAAGATTGCTTTAGAATTATCACTTCGTACAGTTGTTTAGAATAGAATGTAGTAGTATTATACACTTCTTAAAGTTAATAATTATCTTTAAGAATATCAGAGATTGCAGTATTCGAAGAGAGTAGTAGATTGTCAGTTTGCCCGGGAATCGGCTCTGTGTCGTCAGAATGGAACAGTCAAACATTTTTCACTTCAGAGGTTTTAATTTATAATAATATATTTCGATTGACATTACAAACACTGGATACCATTCCTGGGCCTTTGATACATCTGGTCATCAGTTCAATCTAAGGACTAACAAGCTCACCTGGGATCCAGACATTCTGCCGTCCTTATTTGAAAATTTGGTCACACTAGCTTTCACGTCTGTTCATCAGGCATGTTTTAGGAAGAGTGCGCGATTAACATATTCTACGCGGGCTTTCGATGGAGGCGGTGTCACGTGTCTGTTCTCATCCAATGATCTCCTGAGTTTGGGCTGATGAAATGTTTCCTAGAATTGACGTCATCTGTCACTTGCTCCAGTTCCAGTTTTGATGTTGCATTAAGTTTTAAAGGTTTGGTTTCAGTTTGCGTTAGCAAAGTCCATTGTTTTATATTTTCTCCTCTTCTTGGCTTGAATTCTTGTCAACTGAATAATGGTGGTTAGCAATTATGCCACACCATGGTGCATGTTTTTTCGATTCCGATTTGTCGAAAAAAAAAAGAGAAACTTTCCATCTCGTTCAACCCGCCTCATTGACGTTGGTTATAGTTGTGGTGGTTCATAGCCTAGTGGTCCTCTAAAAGTACTGGAGAGTTTTGGTCAGAGACCATAACTTTATGAAGGGAAATCCCAACTGCACCTCCCCGCGGTAGAGGATGGAAACACACTACAGTGTGGCTAACACAGCTCTGGGGACCGAGTATCCGCCGGAATAAGTGGACAACTCTTGCAGCTGGAGCAGAGCAGGGCACTCACTTGTCCTTACAGTCGGAAATGGCTGTTCAAAGGCAGAGGTAAAAAGACCACCATGTGAATGTGGAAGGCAAGGGGAAACCACCACATTATCTTCCAAGGACTTCATGGCAAAACATATATCAAAGTTAGTGAAGGACGTTAATGGCTGTCTTAGGGCATCTTCGTCCAGTAGGGACAGTCATGAGCCACAGGTGACACCAGACCGTCATCCAGCTACTGATGGCAAAATCTTAACTAAAATAAATAAATTTAGAGTAGGAACATGGAATGTTAGGACATTAAATGAGCTAGGAAAGTTGACCAATGTTCTAAGAGAGATGGATAGCATGAAAATGAATATACTAGGCGTTAGTGAGATGAGATGGAAGGGATCGGGCAAAATTATAGCTGACAATCACACAATGATTTATTCTGGAGGGGATACACATGAAAAAGGTGTAGGAATAATATTAGACGAAAAAACAGCCAAGTCAATTAATGGATACTGGTGTATTTCAGATAGAGTTATTATGATTATGTGGTTGTTTCGGGATTTGAAATTTAAATATTTGCCACATGGCGTTTAGGACAGAATGACGTCATACGAATAGCGGTGGAGAAAAGGAGAACGTCAGTAGATAGCAACGGGAGAAGCTGTGATGGTGATTTCGAACAAGGACGTGTTTTTCTAAGGATCTGTGTGAGGTGACCTCTGGACGCGATGATATGAGTCAGGAGAGGGATCTGTTGATGATAATACTGCAGTGAAGTAACCGGGCGGAAAAACCTAGAGTGGAATTACAGCTTAAATGGAATCAGTGGATCAGGGCGTCAAGCAGAGCGCAGTAGACTGGACACTCATCGGTGGATTAGGAAAGTAGGTGCCGACCCTGTTTATAGGGGTCAACCTACAGGTCTGCGTGAGTTTAATGTTCACATGTCTGCTACAGAATAAACTTCTGGTAGCGCTTTGATATCTTGACTTTTGCCGTTGATTATCATTGTATTCAAGGTAAGGACGCAAGTTAATTCCTCGTCCTTCGTTGCTGTTTTGCATTATTATGAGTTAATACCTCGACGGTTGCCGGTGTAGGCACTTCGAGGCATATGGGGGTCGTCACTGGACTCGCTGCATAAAGAAAATTGTCAACACGAAAATTCCTGCCAGATTCAGTCAGCTGAGCGTAGAAACATTTGCACGCCAACATCTTGAGTTGCACCGCACTACACGAATCACACACAAAATGGAGAAGAGCAGGAATAGGTAAACTGGAAGATCATACAGTTTGCAAATTACAACAGTAAGTTAGAAGTTTATATTTTACAAGAACAACAGAAGTTTCTTCACAAGAATATCGCATTCTTATCGTCAAGACTACACATTATACGCGCACCATTTGAAACATACTGTCCACGACGCTATAATAAGGAAGAAATGACGATAAAAACATTGCAGACTGTAAACATTGAAGTATGTAATTATTACTAACATATCAGACTTCGTGGGACAATGCAAACTACACAGTTGACACGACACACTGACACGCAAACGTCAACAAAGAGAATGACACCACACACGATTATATTTGCTGCCGACACTCTGTCATAAATTCACTATCGGCGCAAAGGACATTTGATACGTCTATAGACATTATTTATTGTACATGTCTGAAAACTTGCTGATGTCGGATGCTGAAAGATGATATACAACATTATGAAAATTAAGTTGACATAGTACGCCATGATGCAAGTAATGTTCAACAACGATCGTCACTGAAACTTCACTACTGTCACATACGAACATTGAACGTTACAAACTTTACACAGTACCACTTCATTACTTTGAACTTTACTCTTCACGGGAAACTTCAATATATATTTACGAGTTACAACGGGATATCTAACAGAATACATAGAGACACGTTATCATTACACCTCAGCATGCAGGAAATCTAACACGTGTACACTCACTTGATTTGAAGTCGAAGCATACAGATAGACTTTAATGTCCACATAGTACCCAAGTGTTCAAGGTATTTAATCGATAACGATTCACATTGGGACAGTTATATTTATTATATCGGGACATTAAAGGACATTATACACATCAGGATACTACTGAACATGACAACGTTGAGGAGCATGGGTCACCGGTAAATTTCGGAGGTGCACTATTATAATCTGTGGAAAACGAACATACTACTTTGTAATGAACAACACTACTCCCAAACCTTGTCCCTCCACATAACCCTTTCAGGACATTTTTCCTCATTGACACTACCCTCCATAATATTCCCACACTCAACCTTCACTATGTCAACCATGTATTATTATGCCGTTATCGGATACTAGACTCAAGAACTTTACGTGACACATGTTGCGCTACCATACCAAGTGAGTCAAGGGATTGACAACGACATTTCAGGCATCGCCGTCAGTATCACTGACTTTTTAATTCCTGAAACAGCATTTCGCTGATCTCACAGTGACAATTCAATATATTAGACTGACACCTCACTGGCATAGGATCAACGGACACGAAGTTGCGTCACAAAATATTGTGGTCTACATTACACATGGGACATTATGGATGTTGTGTCCGGACAGTAGAGCTGTAATCTACTCATTACCACATCAAGAGTCGACAGGACACTACATTAACACGAGTCGGATCGACAGGAAGTGTTTCGAGCGTGATACGAAAGTGAGTCACGAATAACTGAACTCGACATTCGTTAGAGGACTTACTTCCGAGGCCCGCATCAAACACTCATCGTCCAGCCTAGCATCAGAATAAGGCTGTTACATTGCATCAAGGTTCAACGTACACGCCCTAACCAATCACGATTACGCATGGGTTGGTCACGGATCACGTGATCCAAGGGCGGAGTGCAAGTTCATTGTACTCTCGTGAGAGTGTATAAGCAAGTTTTCTAACATACAGTCGTGCTTACTGACCAACATACCTACAACTGCATACGATATTCAACATAGTGGTCGCTAATTGGCAATGATACCAGGTCACTTGGACAACGCCACATGTGGATACACAGACAACAGCACACCTACACTGGACATACTAATTCTGAAATCGCTGAGGACATTGTTACAGTGGACTAACTCAACTAGATCAATCAGGGACCGAACATTTACTACGTAACGTCAACATTTACTGACAACGATAACGTCTGGACATAACGTCAACTTTTTGTTCCACACGTCATAGTGGACACCAAAGGAAGCAACCCAAATAGTGCACAAGGCCAGTATATGTTATTGTTGGTTAATGTGTTATTGTTGATAAATGAGGTGACTATTATTTAATATTAAGTAGATTAATTCAAAAATGAATAGTGTGAGCGTTTCTACATTAAGCAAAGACACTTGAATATTGTGGGATCAACACATAATTGTTGTCTTGGGTTAAGTGTAGTAGTAAGAGAAGATATTTACGGCAAATTTCTATAAAAGTACTATTGTCTTTTATGAAAGGAAATATCTATTTACGTCACTCGTCAGTCGTCTTCTGTCATTGTTGACCGTCTAGTATTATATATTCTTTATACTGAATATATTTCTTATATTATTTTCTGTTATTTACAGATAATAACACTTCAGATATATAGATAGCAAGAAGTTACTGAATTCTGTATTGTTCAAGTTTTCAGTGCTGTTGAGTTACAGTTTACATTTTGTTCAACAGTTTTTATATTGACTGTCTTATCTGAATTGAACATATTTCATTTTGCATTGTTCTATCATATTTCAGCAAAATAAATTATTACACAGGTGGACAAGATGTCGACACTACAATATTTCACGGAGTTGGGTGAGAAGAAGGATTTGGGTGGAGCAGAACTTAGAATTGGGTCATACAGGAATTTAGAGCTCAAGCTGCACGTGAGAGGATGGAACGACAGGAAAAACTGGCAACAGAGCAAGTCAAGCTACGCGTGAACGACAAGAACGAATAGCCCCGCAACGGAACGAATAGAGTCTAGAGAAAAAGAAATACCTTTGGAACGCGAACGAATGGTGGCTAAGGAAAAAAAGTTAAAGGGAAGACAGATAACAGCAGAGGCAGAATTAAAGGCAAGACAGATAACAGCGAGGCAGAATTAAGGGCAAGACAGTTAGCCATAGAGGCAGAATTAAGGGGAAGACAGTTAGCCGTAGAGGCAGAATTAAAGGGAAAACGATTTAACCCTAGAGACAGAAATCATGCAAAAACGACTTGCACTTGTGGAGGAGAGTCTTGCAAGGGAAACAATGTGGAAGGGCGTATAAAACAAAAGTATGAAAAAAAGGGAAAATAATCAACAAGTACAGTATGTGCTACAGTATGAAAGAACCCGCCAGAGATTTCGTTTAGAAAGGAACTATAGAACACAAGTCTAACGAAACACTTACAAGTACAAATGCCCAAATCGAAACAAAACAAGAAAAAGAAGAAGAAGAAAAGACGCAAATAGAACAGGGTACATCAAAGGTAGACATGCATGATACAATGATACTGAGGATAGCATAACGGTAATTAATTGCAAATACCAAGATTTACACAAAGTCAACGAACCCAAACATGAAGAAAAACTGATACTCAAAAACAAAGCAAACGAGATTATTTGTCGGTAAATGACTTTTTTTTGAAACATTTAAAAAAGAAAACCCAAAAATATCAGCATTTGGTTTTTACATACAAAAGTTACATGCACAACAAGCGAGGAAACATAGGGTAAACGGGTTCATACAACAAAAAAGCATATCAAAACATGCACACAGAAGTGAAGAAGCATAGCACAAATATACACACAAAAGGCAAGAGATGTATTACATACATACGCACAGAAGTCAAGAAATGTGTCATAAACGTACATACAGAAGTCATTAGGTGTATTACACACATACACGCTGAAGTTAAACAGTATGTCACTAACAGATACACACAATCAAAGAAATACGTTGCGTGCGGCTTACAATTTTCCATTTCCATTCACAAGTTAAAAGAAGATACACAAGACTGAGAACAAATTTCATTGTTCCAAGCAACAAAGTTGCCATGTCAAATATTGGCAGCGTGCCCAAAAAGAGATTCTTTGGTTTGAAAGAAAGAAAAAAAGAAAAAAAATAAAGACAGGGAAAAATAAAAAAAACAATAAAGAAAAAAAAAAATGGGATGAATGTGAAAGTGTTAGGTTATATCAACACACAGTACACTACAGGCACATTAGGGTCTTATTACTTTGTTATCCCAGATGTCACTGTGTAGGGTTATACTTGTCAGAATTATTCTCACTATCTTTCTTCACTTAAGTGTGTGAAAATATGTTGGTTCTCTATTCTACAGATAATTGTGCGTAACTATATCGTTATTAGAGAATTAATAATTTTATGAAGAGTATTTGATTTAAAATTTTTATATTTCTGATTTATTATCTTAGAAATTTTTAATCTTTGAGATATGATTTTCACAAAACTGTAGGATTACAACTCAATTATAATCTTGCCGATATTCTAAATCAACTATAAATATAAATATTTTATTCATTTATTCAATCCCACTTTATTATAGTTGTTTGGGTTTATAGAGTGTTTGGAAAATGTGTTAGATAGCACCGAATTTACTGGCAATACACACACAGATAAAAAATTACATATTATTATTGCAAATAGATAATTTAAGTAGTTTGGGTACTTCTGTCAATATATGATTTTGACAGGATGACAAGAAAAATTTTCATGGAGAGGAACCGATGAGGCATGGAGAACTTTGAGAACTTTTACTTGTGTGACTTTTCTCCTGTGTCGAGTTTTCACTTGGGTGGTTTTTTGACTGGGTGTAACTACTTTAAAGGAAAACCGGTGAACACGTATTATGATAGATTGAATTTTAAAGAACATTGTATAATATTGTATGTGTATTAGAGTTTAATTTTAAATTAAATTTTGAAATAGTTGATTAGTTAACGTAGTTAGATTAAATTTCTTGAGTTAGTTATTTTTGATCATTGATCGTTTTTATTTTGCTAGTCTTGTGAGGGGGATTGTGTCTACATGCTATGTGTCAGGTTAGTTCTCGATGTAAAAAAAAAAAATGATTACTCATTTTAAAAGGAGGGGGGCATACTGCCACATGGGGTTTAGCGAATGACGTAAAGAATAGGCGGGGACAAGCAGAACGTCATAGATAGCAACGGGGAGAAGCTGTGATGGTGATTTCGAACAAGGATGTTTTTCTGGTTGTGTGAGGGACCTCTGGACGCGTGAATGAGTCAGGAGAGGGATCTGTTGATGAAATAGCAGTGAAGTATCCGGGGGAAAAACCTAGAGTGGAATTAAGCTTTAAAAGGAAACATTTGGGCAGGGCGTCAAGCAGAGCGCAGTAGCTGGACACTCTCGGTGGATTAGGAAAATAGGTGCCGACCCTGTTTATAGGGTAACCTACAGGTCGCGTGGTTTTTGTTCACTGTCTGCTACAGAATAAATTCTGGTAGCGCTTTGATATCTTGACTTTTGCCGTTTATTATCATTGTATTCAAGGTAAGGACGCAAGTTAATTCCTCGTCCTTTGTTTCTGTTTTCATTATTATGAGTTTAAAACCTCGACGGTTGCCGGTGTAGGCACTTCGAGGCAAATTTAGCCAAACCCCCTATGGCAACGCCCACCGATTCTGGTAGAACCTAAGGCCTATCCCGTCAATATGGAAACACTTACTCGAGTTTCGCCCCATTTTGGGTCGTCACAAAGGCAAACCATAGACATAAACATTATACATTTATATGCCCAAAAGCAACAGTGTGATGAAGAAATACAATACTTTTACGACGAAATAGAAATGGCGTGGCTCAAATTTGGTCACAAAAATAAAAAAATACTTGGTGTGTTAAGCAAAATAGGAAAGGGGAAAAAAGGCGAGTGTGGGGAATTATGGTTTTTGGTACAAAAAAGAAGAGGGGAAAAATAAAAGAATGGGCAAATATCTGATATGATAATTGGAAAACATGGTTTTAAAAAACATAAAAAACGACTGCACACGGATAAGCCCCGATAAGAAATAAGCAAAAAATTGATACTACTAATTAATAAAAATTTTGAAAGCTTTAATTTAAAGTAAAGACAATGCCTGGTGCTGACTGTAATAGTGATCATGTCCATATGTGGACAAAAAAAAGTAAATTAAAGAGAGGGGGAAAAATGGTTAAGAACATGAGATTAATAAAGGGTTCTAAAATGATAAAGAAATGCAAGAACAATACAGAAGACTGTGAAAAATAGGTACAAAGCAATAACTAAAATACAGAGTATAGAGAAAAAGGGAAAAGTTAAGGGGCCCATTCATCAAACTAGCAAAGAAGTATTACCGAAGAGAGGCAAAATAGCTAAGAAAAAAAGGAGAATGAAGATATCTTAAAATTTATGGGCAAAAAAAAACAGAGAAAAATGACAAACAAAAATACGCTAAGTAAATAAAGAAATAAAAGATAAATGTGGGAAGGCTAAAGAAAATTGGTTAAACGAGCAATGCAAAAAAATTTAATTTTAAAATTTCCCTTAATGATACAAAAAAATATGTACAGAAAACAGTGAACTTACGGAAGAAAAATAAAAATAAATACAGGTTGTTTGAAATCAAAAACGGGAAAAAAAATTATTGAGGGGGTGCTATAATGAAGAGGTGGAATGAGTATATAAAAGAATTTATGACGAAGAAAGGGAAGAATTAACAGAAGATAGTAACTTGAAGGTCCACCTATTCTGAAAGAAGAAGTCGCTGACGCTATGAAACGTATGAAGAAAGGAAAACAGCTGGGCCAGATGAATCACAGTAGAAGAATTCGAAGTGTGCGAGATTTGGAGTAGATTATAACAATGTTGATGATATTACAGCAGTGGTATTTACCCAGCTGATATGCTGAAATCTGCTAGTTATAGCTATATTCCTAAAAAGCCGGAGCAATTGATTGTGAAGATTTTCGTACAATTAACCCTATAAACCATATCACTAAGCTTCTACTCAGAATCTAATGAGAAGAACCAAATAGAAAATAAAACATGAATTAGTGATGAACAGTATGGATTTGTGGAAGGAAAGGGCACAAACAATGCAATTATATACATTCGGACACTAATAAAAGGTCAATAGAGAAACAGTAAGACTATAGATTTGTGCTTCATAGATTATACTAAGGCATTTGATAAAGTAAAACATGATGAACTGATTAAAATGTTGAAGATATCAACATGATGGAAAAGAGCTTATAATAATAAAGAATATTGTACTGGAACCAAGTAGCAGCAATTAAAATGGAAATAAAGAGGGTAGTTACGAACAGATAAAGCTAGAGTACGACAAGGGTGTGTCTTGTCACAGATCTTTTCTCCCTGTATAGCGAAGTAATAATGAGAGAGATCAAAGAGATGCCAGGAATACTAGTTGGGGTTCATAATATAAGCTAATATACGCTATGCAGATGACACAGTATTGGTGGCGGATAATTCAACAGACCTACAACAATTATTAGACGTTGTCGTAACAGAGAGTGCAGGAAAGGACTCTCCTTGCAATATCAGAAACATAGAACCATGGTAGATATCAAAGAAAATGGTGACACCAAAATGTGACATAGAAATAGAATGGAAAATCCTTAACAAGTTGATAATTTTAGATACCTAGGGCATTTATAACATCAGATGGAAGAGTAAACAGAGATTAGCGAGCAGGAATAGGGCAGCAAAGCAAGCATTTCAGAAATGAAGAGTAATTATGCAAGAAACTTCACGAATGTAAGAAAGAGAGTGCTGAACTGCTATGTAGAACCCAGTTTTGCTGTATGGCAAGTGAATCTTGGAATGTAAATGAACAAATTAGAAGAAATAGAAGCAACAGAGATGTGGTTCCTGAGACGAATGCTGCGAATTCCTTGGACTGCCAGAGTCACTACGACGACTGCTGAAACATGCTAACGAAACTAGAACCATAACAAACAAGGAAATTTAAGACAGAGACAAACACTTTCATTGTCTGTGATGAGAAGAGAGGCATTGGAGAACATCGTAACAACTGGAAAGAGCGAGGGAAGAGAGGCAGGGTAGACAAGAGAAGTGATGCTGGATGGATGAGACGTTGGCTGGAGGAAATATCAGCAGCAGAGTTTGATCAGAAACCAAGCCGAGATCATGAGAGCTATGAAACGCCTACGCAGCGGCACGGCACTTGATGATGATGATGAGAGGTTATAGTGCGGTATAGGTTTTTCTGGTCTTTGTGCGTTGGACAACTTCATGGTGCATATTCAGAATCAGGTTATACTGGTTATACTATCGGCTCATCATCATCAACGTGACATGCGGTAATGTTGGCGGTCATGTTTCGCCATTTTATACGATCCAGAGTCGCTTGTTCTTGTCTCGACATGCATGTGATCAAGCCTTTCAGAGATTACTTCTCTGCATCCCCCTTGTTCTTTTCCTCAATCTTGCCAGCTGTCACCAAGTTCTCCATTTTTTTCTCATAAGTGTCTAAAAAATTGTAACTGTCTACGTCTAATTTCTAATCTTACGGTTTTCATTTGTTATTGTAGGACTGTCATTGGTTTTTGCTGACTGTCCATGGTATTCTTTGCATTTTCTAAGAAACCACATCCACTGCTCTTAGTGTTTTGTCTCCTCATCGTCCTCGTTTCACAATCCAATCATAAGCATAGGTTCCATGTAGCACTTCAACACTCTTTTTCTCGTTGTAAATTACATCATTCATTGCGTCAGCATATAATATCATCTGGCGAATGGCTAGTTAGTTAGTCGGGTTCCAACTTCACGGCAACGGGTGTCCCATTATGCTCCGTTCGTGCCTGCTCAATTATCCCCGTAGCTCCGCATGTGTTCCCATATTCTGTATTTATGGTTTCTAATATTTCTTCATGTGTTTTAAGTTCATCACATTTTGCCCTGTGAAATCAGGACAAAGGCCTTTTTTAGATCCCTTGATCTGTGAGGTATCCTTGAAAATACTATTTTTAAATTAATTTAATGTTGGCCATTCACGAAGTCTCAACTTTGAGAACTTTAATTTTGAAGTTTTATTTAAATTTAAATTAAATTTTGTTTTATTACTTGAAATTGTTTTGTTGTTGTTCGTTTAAACTGTTTTGAACTCAATTTCCACATACAAATAACTAAAAATTATAATTTTTTTTTATTACCTTTCCCCTTTATTAAGTGTTGGCCATGGGGGAAAAGGTTAGAGGCCCCGAATTTCCTCCCCAAACAAGGAAAAAATACATTTTTATTAAAATGTTTAAAGATTGAACCCTTTTTAAATGATTTCAGACAAGTTTAAAGGAACCTTTGGGGCCATGGGAACTTTGAAGGGGTTTACCCTTTTCCCTGCGATTATTGACGGAGTTTAAGGTGCCTTTAACCGTGGCGATTTAAAGGGTTTTAATTTTTTTAAATGGTTAAATTGGATGTTTTGGGTTTTAAAAATTTTGGGGATAATTTGGACGTAGAGATATCTTGTATTGGAATATATTGACAAAATGTTTTTTTTAAATTCAAGTTTAGCATTTCAAACGTTGGGCGGTTAGTTCTTAGAAAAAAAAAAAAAACATTTTTTAAAAGGGAAGGGGGCTACTTGAAGTGCGTTAACAGAAGAGGAACAAATGCGGAAAAGCAAGAAGGGGAAAAGGGGAGAAATGTTAGGGGAAATTTAACAAAAAAATGTTTTTAGAAAAACTGTTTTAGGGAAAAACAAAAATGATATATCAGAAGGGACCTGTAAATGTTAGGGAAATTGGGGGAAAAAATAAGGGGGGAAATTTAGGGTTAAATGAAAAATGGAAAAGGGGCGGGGGGAGGCGGAAAGATTGACCAGGGGTTTTGGGGTTTGGCCCGGGGTGATGGGGTCAGGCCGCGTATAATGCACATTCAACAGAAAAATTCTGGGGGTTTTTGGGACTTGAAAAGGGGGGAAAGGAAAGGAAGGAGAAGAAGGGCTTTTACAAAGAGAAAGATTGCCGGGTACACTTGGGAATATTGACCCCAAACCCAAGGGCAGTTGGATACTTCTGTCAATATATGATTTTGACAGGATGACAAGAAAAATTTACATGGAGAGGAACCGATGAGGCATGGAGAACTTTGAGAACTTTGACTTGTGTGACTTTTCTCTCCTGTGTCGAGTTTTCACTTGGATGGTTTGTGACTGGGTGTAACTACTTTAAAGGAAAACCGGTGAACACGTATTATGATATGAGTTGAATTTAATGAACATTGTATAATATTAGTATGTGGTATATAGAGTTAATTTAATTAATTGTGATAATAGTTGATTAGTTACGTAGTTAGATTAAATACTATGTAGTATAGTTATATTTTGATCATTGATCGTTAGTTATTATTGCTAGTCTTGTGAGGGTCATTGTGTCCTACACTGCTATGTGTCAGGTTAGTTCTCTTGATGTAAAGAAAAAAAAATGATTACATCATTTTAAAAGGGAGGGGGGCATACTGCCACATGGCGTTTAGACAGAATGACGTAATCAGAATAGGCGGTAGACAAGCAGAACGTCAGTAGATAGCAACGGGGAGAAGCTGTGATGGTGATTTCGAACAAGGACGTGTTTTTCTAAGGATCTGTGTGAGGTGACCTCTGGACGCGATGATATGAGTCAGGAGAGGGATCTGTTGATGATAATACTGCAGTGAAGTATCCGGGCGGAAAAACCTAGAGTGGAATTACAGCTTAAATGGAATCATTGGATCAGGGCGTCAAGCAGAGCGCAGTAGACTGGACACTCATCGGTGGATTAGGAAAGTAGGTGCCGACCCTGTTTATAGGGGTCAACCTACAGGTCTGCGTGAGTTTAATGTTCACATGTCTGCTACAGAATAAACTTCTGGTAGCGCTTTGATATCTTGACTTTTGCCGTTGATTATCATTGTATTCAAGGTAAGGACGCAAGTTAATTCCTCGTCCTTCGTTGCTGTTTTACATTATTATGAGTTAATACCTCGACGGTTGCCGGTGTAGGCACTTCGAGGCAATATTGAGCACAACCCACTACTGGCAACGCCGACCGCATTCTGGTATGAACCTAAGGCCTATCCACGTCAATATGGAAGCACTATACTCGAGTTTCGCCCTCATTTGAGCTCGTCACAAAGGCAAACCAATAGACATAAACATTATACATGTATATGCACCAACAGCAAGCAGTAGTGATGAAGAAATACAATACTTTTACGACGAAATAGAAATGGCGATGGCTCAAATTGGATCACAAGAAATAAAGATAATACTTGGTGATGTTAATGCAAAAGTAGGAAAGGGAAAAATGGACGATGTAGTGGGGAATTATGGTTTAGGTACAAGAAATGAAAGAGGGGAAAAGCTAATAGAATGGGCAAATATCAATGATATGATAATTGGAAACACATGGTTTAAACAACATAAAAGACGACTGCACACATGGATAAGCCCTGATAAGAAAATAAGCAAGCAAATTGACTACATACTAATTAATAAAAGATTTAGAAATGCTTTAATTAATGTAAAGACAATGCCTGGTGCTGACTGTAATAGTGATCATGTACCACTATGTGGACAAATAAAAGTAAGATTAAAGAGAGGGGGAAAAAATGGTTAAGAACATGAGACTTAATAAAGAGGTTCTGAAAATAGATAAAGAAATGCAAGAACAATACAGAATGACTGTGAAAAATAGGTACAATGCAATAACTAAAATACAGAGTATAGATGAACAATGGGAAATGTTAAGGGACTCCATTCATCAAACTAGCAAAGAAGTATTACCGAAGAGAGGCAAAATAGCTAAGAAAAAATGGATGAATGAAGATATCTTAAAATTGATGGACAAAAGAAAACAGAGTAAAAATGACAAACAAGAATACGCTAAGATAAATAAAGAAATAAAAGATAAATGTGGGAAGGCTAAAGAAAGTTGGTTAAACGAGCAATGCAAAAAAATTGAATTAAATTCCATTAATGATACAAAAAAATATGTACAGACAAATCAGTGAACTTACAGGAAGAAAAATAAGAATAAATACAGGTTGTTTGAAATCAAAAACAGGAAAGATATTATTAGAGGAAGGTGCTATAATGAAGAGGTGGAATGAGTATATAAGAGAATTATATGACGAAGAAAGGGAAGAATTAACAGAAGATAGTAACTTAGAAGGTCCACCTATTCTGAAAGAAGAAGTCGCTGACGCTATGAAACGTATGAAGAAAGGAAAAACAGCTGGGCCAGATGAAATCACAGTAGAAGAATTAGAAGTGTTGGGAGAATTTGGAGTAGATATATTAACCAAAATGTTGAATGATATTTACAGCAGTGGATATTTACCCAGTGATATGCTGAAATCTGTATTTATAGCTATACCAAAAAGACCAGGAGCAATTGATTGTGAAGATGTTCGTACAATTAACCTTATAAACCATATCACTAAGCTTCTACTCAGAATCATAATGAGAAGAACCAAAAAGAAAATAAAAATGGAAATTAGTGAAGAACAGTATGGATTTGTGGAAGGAAAGGGCACAAACAATGCAATTTATACATTACGGACACTAATAGAAATGTCAATAGAGAAACAGAGAGACATATATTTGTGCTTCATAGATTATACTAAGGCATTTGATAAAGTAAAACATGATGAACTGATTAAAATGTTGGAAGATAACAACACTGATGGAAAAGATTTAAGAATAATAAAGAATATTTACTGGAACCAAGTAGCAGCAATTAAAATGGGAAATAAAGAGGGTAGTTACGAACAGATAAAGCTAGGAGTACGACAAGGGTGTGTCTTGTCACCAGATCTTTTCTCCCTGTATAGCGAAGTCATAATGAGAGAGATCAAAGAGATGCCAGGAATACTAGTTGGGGGTTATAATATAAATAATATACGCTATGCAGATGACACAGTATTGGTGGCGGATAATTCAACAGACCTACAACAATTATTAGACGTTGTAGTAACAGAGAGTGCAAGGAAAGGACTCTCCTTGAATATCAAGAAAACAGTAACAATGGTAATATCAAAGAAAATGGTGACACCAAAATGTGACATAGAAATAGAATGGAAAATCCTTAACCAAGTTGATAATTTTAGATACCTAGGGGCATTTATAACATCAGATGGAAGATGTACAACAGAGATTAGGAGCAGAATAGGGCAGGCAAAAGCAGCATTTCAGAAAATGAAGAGTATATTATGCAATAAGTCACTATCACTGAATGTAAGAAAGAGAGTGCTGAAATGCTATGTAGAACCAGTTTTGCTGTATGGCAGTGAATCTTGGAATGTAAATGAACAAATTAAGAAGAAATTAGAAGCAACAGAGATGTGGTTCCTGAGACGAATGTTGCGAATTCCTTGGACTGCCAGAGTCACTAACGACGACTGCCTGAAACATGCTAACGAAACTAGAACATTATATACAACAATAAGACAGAGACAAACAGCTTTCCTTCGGTCATGTGATGAGAAGAGAGGCATTGGAGAACATCGTAACAACTGGAAAGATCGAGGGGAAGAGAGGCAGAGGTAGACCAAGAGAAGTGATGCTGGATGGATTGAGACGGTGGCATGGAGGAATATCAGCAGCAGAGTTGATCCAGAAAACCAAAGACCGAGATCTATGGAGAGCCATGAACGCCTACGCCAGCCGGCACGGCACTTGATGATGATGATGATGATGGTTCATAGTGCGGTATAGGTTTTTCTGGTCTTTTGTGCGTTGGACAACTTCAATGGTGCATATTTCAGAATCAGGTTATACTGGTTATACTATCGGCTCATCATCATCACGTGACATGCCGGTAAGTGTTGGCGGTCATGTTTCGCCATTTTATACGATCGCCAGAGTCGCTTTGTGTTCTTGTCTCGACTATGCCATGTGATCAAGCCTTTCAGATATTTACTTCTCTGCATCCCCCTTGTTCTTTTCCCCTCAATCTTGCCAGCTGTCACCAAGTTCTCCAATTTATTTCTTCTCATAACGTGTCTAAAAAATTGTAACTGTCTACGTCTAATTTCTCTAATCTTACGGTTTTCATTTGTTTATTGTAGGACTTGGTCATTGGTTTTTCTGACTGTCCATGGTATTCTTTGCATTTTCCTAAGAAACCACATTTCCACTGCTATTAGATGTTTTGTCTCCTCATCGTCCTCGTTTCACATCCAATCATAAGCATAGGTTCCATGTAGCACTTCAACACTCTTTTTCTCGTTGTAAATTACATCATTTCATTGGTCAGCATATAATTCATCTGGCGAATGGCTAGTTAGTTAGTCGCGGTTCCAACTTCACGGCAACGGGTCGTCCCCATTATGCTCCGTTCCTGTGACTGCTCAATCTATCCCACGTAGCTCCGCCCATGTGCTTCCCATATTCTTGTATTTATGTCTGTTTCTATATTTCTTCATGTGTGTTTTTAAGGTCTCACTCCACATTTTTGCCCCGTGAAATCCCGACAAAGGCCTTTTTGTAGATCGCTTGATCTGAACTCGAGCGTAGTCCTTACTGGACTGATTTTTGAAAGTGGGCAACTATTACCAGTGTCCCTCGCCATCAGGCGAACCCTCTTCGACTATGAGGTACTTGTAATTGACGTTCCTAAGTCAAGGACGTTAAGTCAACATTTGAGTCCAGCTGACCGGTGTAAGGTTGTTTTGTTGTTGTTGCGCTCGCTCGCTTTGAACTCAAGCGTTGTCCATACACACTACTACTAGTAGTGCTGGACTGAATTTTGTGTGTGGATTAGCTTTCCCTATTAACAGTGTCCCTCGCCATCAGGCGAACCCACCCCGACTTCAGAGGTACTTGTAATTTGCGTCCCAAAGTCAAGGACGACAGGTCAACATTTTAGTCCAGCTGTCCGGTATAAGGATTGAACCGCTTACCTCGGCGTCAGCACAATGGGTGTTTAAGAACACGTGTTCTAACCCATTAGGCCTAGACCATGCGGACATGCGGTGCAAGGGTTTAAACCCCTACCTCGCGATTAGTAGACCGGAAGTTTAAAAGCGTGGGCTTTTATCCACTCTGTCGTGCTGACCTCCAAATGCCGTTCTAATGACACTTTGATGAGTTCAAGTGGCATGTTGTTAGCCCCTTGGCGCTGAATAATTTGGGACTAAGTGGAGCGCCGCGTAGAGATCATCTCTTGCTATTGGCAGAATGTTCAAAGGACGGAGTGGTTTATAGGTACGGCGTCCGGCTTTAACCCGAGCAGATCTGGTAGGAATTAGGATGTAAACGGCAGGTCCCAGTCTTCACAGATGGGTCAGCACAAAATGTTGATAGAAATAGAGGAGCGGGTGTTTACATAGCACACCGAAATAATATCACTATAAGGGATACGATCGGTGTACCAACAGGAAAGTACAGCCATAACTATGATGCAGAAATCCAGGCAATCAAGATAGCAACAGATAAATTATTGAATATAAATAATGTTCCACGCCCTTGGTACTACAGACAGACGCAAAATGAGTACTTCGGGCGCTCCAGTCTAATAATATTACCAGCACTAAGTACACTCTCCTGTGTGTTGCTGGGGCCCATAAGGGAAGCAAAGAATAGCAACACTGTAGCCTACCACGCATGTCGTAAGAGGCGACTAAGGAGGCTTGATAGTTCCGTTGCCCTGCTACTGAGTGAGTGCGTGGCGCGACACTGTGAGCTGTGAGTTTCGTGTGAAATGCTTTTGAATCTGCCTGAGGTTTTTTTTTGGAACGTGACTGCATGTTCGGAGTGATGACAGGTGGCTATGTCCCAGAGTTGACCGGTTTTTGCCTTATGCAGAAATGCGTGGCTGCTGGGCTTCTGGTTGACTGCCACTGCCATCAGCGATGAACTGTATTTTCGTGGACTGTGTGGGTGAACATCTAGGAAACATTAAGATAGGAAAATGACTGCCGATTCCATCAGAGATGAACGGGGTGTTTGGTGGGGGACTGGTGTGTTGACATTCTGGTGGCGGCATTATGCACAGTGTATCTGTGCGGGCTGTTGTTTGTCGAGACTCCTGTCTGTTCCACTTTTCACATTGGGCAGTGGGGAGCGTTTTGTGTGATATTCACTGGCACAAAAACGGAGCATAATGGGGACAACCCGTTGCTGTGAAGTTGGAACTGCGACTAACTAAGTACACTTTTCTGAACTATGCAACCAGCGTAAGATCATCATAAAGTGGAATTCGTCTAACTGTTGAGTGTCTGGAAACGAATGAGCAGATCAGCTCGCTTAGGTGGGTGCAACGAAAAAGAATGATATGAATAGGTGGAAGGGAGAAGTAGAAGGGGGAGGAGTCTGGGAGTGTCCGTGGCGAAGTTATCCAGCCATCTGACTCGGGCTCCAAAGTTTGCTGGTTTAATTCCGGGCCGTGTCCTTCGGTTCGTGAGAGCATTTTTTCGGAGACTCCTGTGGGTCGTTGCTGGAGCTGCGGAGTTCGTACTTTGTGCGACTCTTATGGTAGCCCGCGCTGCAGAAAGAGACTGAGCCAAATGGGATTAAACCCGATGCAGAGAAGTCGACCCTGTCGACTTTTTTAAGGAGGAGAAGGAGGGGGAGGGGGTTAATTATCAATTTCAATAAATGGTGTAGCCTAGTCAGCTCGCCACCCTTGTGTTCTTCAAACTTATTGTAAAGGTAAACAAGGGAGCAAGAGAACAATTACGACAGCACAAAAAATAGGCAAAGCATACACATGTGTGTGAAACAAAGACGTACACACTCGCGCTGTTTATAGTCACACCGACTGAGGGACTAAAAAGTACAATTATGAAAGACAGCTTTCTGTTTACACGAATCCTCAACACGGCCATTTCACTGAGGACTGTTTCATACTTCACTGCCCACTGAGGCTGACTACAACACTGTTTTACCTTAAGGCTGTTGGTGTTACCCTCATGATCTCATGAGAGTCGGTTTACATTATGTCTATTACACAGTTTTTAACATACATTCATCACACTTCAAACGCACGCCCATATTTGTACCTAGGTGTGTATGCATAATTATTTCTCCTTCTGGTGTCCTAGGCCGAATGCCTGGATATCCCCCTCGTGTGTAAACAACCTCAACAAGGGGGACCACATTTAGCCAATGAGAATATGGGGGTCTTAAGCCTGACCCACTTTAGCTGTCTCCAGCCAGGTGTATCCAGTCGTTAAAAGTTGGACTGCTTCTGGATAAGGTTAGTCTGGTTAGTCATCAGCAACTTATGCTAATACTATTACTAGTAACACAGCTACAACTTAAATGTGGTCATTATTTTAAATATTTGTTATTCTAGTAAAACTTAATTTATCGCGTAAGGAATTTTTGAAATTTCTATATTAACTTTAACGTATTTTACGTATTTTTCTTTAATTGAAGATTGATGCCCTCGCATGTTTGTTACTGTGACAGCACTGTTTTTATATTTAGTTTAGTTCTGTTGTTTTATTAGTATGCCCTTTTATATTAAAGGTGCATTTTCATTTGCACGAAAGATCGTTTTTGATAAGTAATGTTCAAATACTCCTATGTTGTAATTATTATTCTGATTATACTGATAGTTGTTAATCTTCTCGACTTCTCGCAGTTGAAAATTCTTCCCCTCTTCTGAACAAAGATAACATAGTAAACTAACTTATGAATGCGGATGTAAGGGCTAGGGTAAGGGGTATCATATCACATCAGCCAACTTATCATGGCCGTATTGTTAATTATTAGCAATACACACGTGTTAATAATTGTAACTACAATAATATATTTTCTCATTTTAGTAGAATACTACAGGAAATATAATGATTGTTTTATTTCTCCTGAAAGATAAAAGTTTTGCTCAAATGCAGAAAATTATATAAAAAATTAAAAGTGGTGTTGAAATTTAAAAGTTACCCAACTATTTGTTCATAAACTACAGTTTTTAACATAAAATTGTGGGAATGTTGCTTTACAAAAAAAAAAAACAGCCATATAATTGTGGGAATGTTGCTTTTTATTTATATTCAGTGACAGATGCTTAAAATATGAACTGTATTTGAAAGGTTAATTATTTTTTTAATACTAAATCAATGCAATAAGTGTAAGAGTTGATTGACTCCAAATATATATATGATCTCCATCCTTGTTATTTCCCCACTGAGATTTGGGCATGAGTCTGTTGTCAGTGAAATACCTCAGATGTTTGGAAGGAGCTGCCATTCTAGGCCTGGCCACCATAGAGATGTTACTTTGATAACAAGTTAGGTAGGCGAGTGTCTTTAAAACAACCGCACTCCAAATTTTTACCTGCCAATTGAGTTGTGTCATTCAGAAAGCAGTGGCAAACTTCTGAATGTAAAACTTGTCCAGGAATCACGAACAGCCAAAATGCTGGCGTTGACTGCTACATCCTGTGAAGAACATGCAACTAAATTTTTTTTGTTTTTAAATTGAGTTGAGTCAAGAACTCAGGAGCTAACATCATTTGTTACTCACATCTACTTTTAGCAACTGTCCTAGATTAATCAAATAGCCAATCACTGAAATTCTACCCTGGGCTTTGGTGATTGTTTTTTTTTTTCTATCTCTAATGTCTAATAAGAGGTTATAATATAAATAATATATGCTATGCAGATGACACAGTATTGGTGGTGGCTAATGCAACAGACCTATAACAATTGTTGGACATTGTAGTAACAGAAAGTGTGAAGAAAGGACTCCTTGAATATCCAGAAAACAGTAACAATGGTGATATCAAAGAAAATGATGACATCAAAATGTGACATAAAAATAGAAGGGACAATTCTTAACCAGGTGGATAATTTTAAATTTATAACATCATATGGAAGATGTACCAAAGAGATTAAGAGCAGAATATAGGGCAAGCAAAAGCCTCATTTCAGAAAATGAAGACTATTTAACGCTATAAGTCATTATCATTGAATGTAAGGAAATGAGTGCTGAAATGCTATATAAGACCAGTTTTGCTGTATGGCAGTGAATCTTGGAATGTAAATGAACAAATTAAGAAGAAATTAGAAGAAACAGAGATGTGGTTCCTGAGATGAATGTTGCAAATTCCTTGGACTGCTAGAGTAACTAAAAATGATTGCCTGAAACAGGTTAATGAAACTAGAATATTATATACAGCAATAAGAAAGAGACCAACAGCTTTCTTCGGTCATGTGACGAGAAGAGAGGCATTGGAGAACATTTGACAACTGGAAACATCGAGGAGACAAGAGGCAGAGGCAGACCAAGAGAAATGATGCTGGATGGATTGAGACGGTGGCATGGAGGAATATCATCAGCAGAGTTGATCCAGAACACCAAAAACCAAGATCCGTGGAGAGCCATGAATGCCCATGCCAGCTGGCAGGGCACTTGATAATGATGATGATCTCTAATATCACCATATTTCTTAATGTCCACAATATCTAATTTACTCATTCCCCCCCCCCCCCCCCCCCCCCCCACCCCCAAACCACACGTGCGCGCGCACACACACACATGGTTTTAGATATTTGCATACTGAATATTTTTATTAACCATTTATAGTATGAAGACATATATGAATACGTGGGAGATGTTGCCATGACAGTTGTGAAAAAACAATGGGTAATTCTCACCATATCATAGACATGTTCACAATGTTACGTTTTCTGTTACAGAACACCATCACTAACCTCCAAGAAAAAATATTCAAGAGAATTCACTTGACATGATGGCATGTCATTACTGTACCTGATATATTGTGGCGTTTGAATTAAGGCTCAAATTGATTTGCTGGTGAAGGATAGTACAACACTCAGTCTGTACGTTTTCTGTTAGACAGAGTTGGGTTCAGTTTGCGTACAACATTCGCAACATGCCTATTAACTCTAGTGGACCAGGTGATGCCAGTATTCACCGCCACTCTGGTGACTGTGAGACAGACCTATCAGGTGAGTCACATGTGTGTTTACTATCATCGTTAACAGATACTGCCTAGGATGAGTGAAGCACACCTTCACATATTCTAGGCCGTGGCATAATGAGATGGGGTGGTAATTCCTTGTCACCTTTCCTCCTCCTCTTCCTGTTCACTTCATTTCCAGTGGAAAATTTGCCTAGTATCCATTTTATGTCAGGTCTTAGTCAGATATGACTGAGCTACCATATAACAGTAGACAGTACTACCTGCTTTCTGTTAGCGCCGAACGTTGGGCGGCGCTTACCAAACCTGACACCCCACATTGTGCCTAACGGCTTCGGGCGGAAGAGCTCAATTGGGAGGGTACAAGCCTTACCCTGGTGCGAGGAAATGCAACCTAAAGACAAAGTGTCATGGCAGGGCAGACCAGGCCCTAAGCCTTGGTTGGCGGCGGCTGGTCTAGGATCGAAGCTCCGACAGGCGGACAATTAGAGCATTGCTTTGCTGATCCGGCAGCTTCTGCAGCTTGTCTTGTTCCAGATGTAGAGGTGTTACCTTTCCTCTGGAGTGAACTAGGCAGGCCGAGAGAGGGCTCATGCTGCATGGGCAACACATGATCTCTATATTTTAGCCCAGGCTTTGTGCTATGGAGAGGCAATAACTCCATCCCTTACAAACTATCGTCTGTCAAGACGGCAAGGTGCCAATGATCCATTTTATGAGGCTTTTTTTTTTTTTCGACCCTAGAGCTGTACTCCTTTAATTAAACTAGCAAAGAAATATTACCAGAGAGAAGCTATAAGCTAAGAAAAAATAGATGACTGAAAAAATCTTAATATTGATGGACAGCAGAAGTAAAAACCGCATTTAAGAAAATGAAGAGTATATTATATAATAAGTCAATAACAATGAATGTAAGAAAGAGAGTGCTGAAATGCCATATAGAACCAGTTTTGCTGTATGACAGTGAATCTTGGAATGTAAATGAACAAATTAGGGAGAACTTGGAAACAACAGAGCTGTGGTTCCTGAGAGGAATGTTGCGAATTCCTTGGTCTGCCAGAGTAACTAACGATGATTGCCTGAAAGAGGCTAATGAAACTAGAGCATTATATACAACAATAAGAAAGAGACAAACGGCCTTCTTTGGTCATGTGATGAGAAGAGAGGCATTGGAGAACATCATGGCCATTGGAAAGGTCGAGGGGAAGAGAGGCAGACCAAGAGAAATTATTGCCGGATGACGGTGGCATGGATGAATATCAACAGAGTTGATCCAAAACACCAATGACCGAGATATGTGGAGAGCTATGAATGCCTACGCCAGCTGGCAGGGCATTTGATGATGATTATGAGAGTTGTACAAAAAATGTCACAGTAAAATGATCCTTGTATACACCTTCAGGCATATGTTGCTAGCCCCATATGTTTATAAACGTGTCAGCACGTGGTGGTGATGGGAATGTTTCACCAGCCTTCACTTTCCAGAATATTTCCTGTTACATATTTTATGCTTGGTCAACAGCAAATGAAAGAAGGCTGGGTCACTGATAGAAGCCCTGTCAATAAACAGAAAAAAAGAAAAATATCCTTGCTTTGAGGGAGATTTGAACACTTGACTCCCGAGTTAGCAGGCATACATGCCAGCTGTTGTGTTACCATGGCTCTCCATACATAAAATACGTAAATATTTCAGAACTTCAGCCGAACATATTCTATGTTTCATGTGTTTTTCTAGTTTGGTGTATATATTTCTACCCAGGAAAATATGCTGAATATATTGAATGTGGTATATATGTTATATTTCTCTCCAGGAAAGTATGCTGAATATATTGATGAACACCGTGATGCTCTACTGGCAAAGTGTCAGCGGGTTAATAATTGCATAGAAGGTCTGCTCAAAGATGAGAATATTCTGCTGTTGCTTAAAGGTGACAATCTCAGTCTGAACAAGACTTGCAGGTTAGTATAACTCTGAGAGGTACTGAAGTGGTTTAAACTAACCTGTACGCAAAATTATGTAAACACTGATTTTAAATCATCATCACTATGTGCTATGCTGATAAGCATGTGCAGTCATGTTTCTCCATCGCAGTCATGTTTCTCCATCGCACTCGATCACCAGTGTTATGGCTCAGCTCTGTTATGCCAAGTAACCAATCCATTATTTTAATCTCTTGCACTCAGTGGATAGTCTGGGGTCATCTGATGCAAAAGACGATCCCTACTGGGCAAGGCTGCTTCCATGGAGCAGTCATTTATGCCAATTCTTTGCGAACTGACAAAACATGATTTTCTAGGCATCTGTAAAGAAAGTTGGTGTCAGGTCTTAGTCAGATATGACTAAGACACCTTATGACAGTAGATGGTACTACCTGCTTTCTGTAAGCGCCGAATGTTGGGCGGTGCTCACCAAACCCGATATCCCACATTGTGCCAATGGCTTTGGGTGGAGGAGTACAATTGGGAGGGTACAAGCCTTACCCTAGTGCAAGGAAGTGCAACCTAAAGACTAAATGTCGGACTAAATGTCATGGCAGGGCAGACTAGGCTCTAAGCCTTGGTTGGCAACTAGTCTAGGATGGAAGCTCCGACAGGCGGGCAGAGAGTACTGTTTTGCTGATCTGGCGGCTTCTGCAGCTTGTCTTGTTCCAGACGTATTGTTGTCACCTTTCCTCCGGAGTAAACTAGGGAGGCAGAGAGAGTAATTATGCTGCATGGGCAACACATGATCTCTAAATTCAGCCCAAGCTTTGTGTTATGGAGAGGTAGAACTCCATTTTACAAACTATCTGTCAAGATGGCAAGGTGCCAGTCAGTCAATAAAGAAAGTAGTTTGCCATTGCTTTCCTTCTTAGCTGTGACCATACTGGTCAGTGACTGTAGCCATTGTATCTAAAAAGAGATCCTTAATTATTTAAGACCATTCAGCATCTGCTTCATTATTTTACTTGCCTAATCCTTAGTCAGTCGGAAGAAATCAGACTGGACTTTTATTTTTCTCCATAAAGATAACAGTAATGATACTTTTGCCGGTCTCCCTGGCCTAGGTGTTAGCGACTTTCTCTGTAGTCCCGTTTATCCACGTGAGCAAACACGGCTGCGCGAGAATCGGTAGAGGTTCTCGTCGCACCTGTTACGGAATATGTGAGCTGGCCGCTCAGAAAGCAATGGCAAACTACTGAGCATAATCTTGCCAAGAAATCAACAGCGATAAAATGCTGGTGTTGACAGCGATGTTCTGTAATGGGATATGCACACACAAAAAATGATACTTTTACATGCCTTCAGGTATACTGGGTTTATGCTGCTAGCCTAATATTTTTGATAGACCATTCAACATTCAGTGTGTGAGGTCAGTATCTTGCCGGCCACCTTTACTTTCCTGGACATTTTCTGGTACCCATTTTAGGCTGGTAGACTTGAGAGCCCAGGTCAATTTAACACGTCAACCTCAGTGTGGATTTAAGCACATGACCGTGGAGGCGGGAGGCTAGCGTGCTAGTCAACAGCACTACTGCGACTTCCTGTATTTCTCTATGGCAAATGGTAAATTCTTTTCAGCAAACTCAATATTTGGTTGAAACTGCAAGAAAATCTAACGCCACTCTCTTTAATTTTATGTACATGGCACTTGATGATGATGATGATGATAACTTGTCATTTGTGCATCATTAGAATATCAATGACATGTCAAATATATATGCTCCATTATACACTCTTCTCCACTGCCAGTTTGATTACACATCTGATGCTACAAATTTAGTGTCTGTCTTTTATTTATGTCTTCTTTTTCCCATCTATATCATTTTATGTCTTCTTTTTATCATCTATATCATTTGCTGATATGCATTGGGGGAGGGGGGGGGTGTTATGGTTCACCATCTCACATGATCACCAGTGTGTTGGATCAGACCCGTGTTTTTGCCCTAATAATGCCATGTAACCAAGCAATTCAGGCATTTATCACTTTGTCATCCTCTTGCTTTTTTCCATCAAGTTTGTCAGTTGTCACTAAGTTTTCAAATTTATTTCTCATAACATGCCTAAAACATCTTAACTGTCAAATTTCTCTGATTTATGGTTTTCATTTGTTTAGTCTAGGACTTTCTCATTCATTTTTATTTTCCAACGTAGCGCATACAAGACAAATATTACACATTTGCTAAATATACAAAGAACCAGCTGAATTGTACAATTACCAAATGAAAAACAATGGACCAAAAAGACGTCTTAAAGTAATCAAAAAGTGAAGACTCTCATGATGTGGTCACACCCTAAGGCATGAAGAAACACATAACAAGAAACACCAATGAGTGTGATGGAGGACACAGAATAGATGGAAATAGGAAGGGGTAGACCAAATACAACATTTATACAACAAACGTGCACAGATCTGTTAATGCAGACATATCATCATCTACATAAATGACGTAGGTGTTCATGCCTCTCCACATATCTCGGTATTTGGTGTTCTGGATCAACTCTGCTGATGATATTCCTCCACGCCAACGTCTTAGTCCACCCAGCATCATTTTTCTTGGTCTGCCTCTGCCAACTTCCACTTGATCTTTCCAGTCATCACGATGTTCTTCAATGCCTCTCTTCTCATCACATGACCAAAGAAAGCTGTTTGCCTCTTTCTTATTGTTGTATATAATGTTCTAGTTTCATTAGCCTCTTTCAGGCAGGTGTTAGTTACTTTGGCAGTCCAAGGAATTTGCACCATTCATCTCAGGAACCACATCTCTGTTGCTACCAATCTCTTCCTAATTTGTTCATTTTCATTCCAAGATTCATAGCCATACAGTAAAACAGGTTCTATATAACATTTCAGCACTCTTTCTTACATTCGATGATACTGACTTATTGCACAAGATGTTCTTCATTTCCTGAAATGCAGCCATTGCTTGCCCTATTCTACTCCTCTCTGTTGTGCATCTTCCATCTGATGATATAAATGACCTATCTCTATTTCACATTTGGTGTCACCTTTTTCTTTGACATCACCATTGTTACTGTTTTCTTGATATTCAAGGAGAGTCCTTTCTTCACACTCTCTGTTAGTACAATGTCCAACAATTGTTGTAGATCTTTTGCAATATCCATCATCTACATAACGTATATTGTTTATATTATAACCTCTGAATATTATTACTGGCTTCTCTTTGATCTCTCTCATTATTACTTCACTGTAGAGTTACCCTGACAAATATCATGTTTATTACAAATCCTGTAATTGACAGCAAGACTGGGGAAAAGGTCCATTCTTTACTGCTGCAACTGTGTCATTAAAATTATCATTATTTTATGTTGATTATCCATTGAGCACAGTTGATTGCTTTCTCTTTAAACACAGAAGCCACAAACAAAAGGTTGCATGATTTATTGCCGGGTATATTTTGCTAGATCTTGTCAGGTGCATACTGCTCTGTTTATATCATATGAAGTTAATAAATGAATTATACACACACTGATATTGCTTTCTCTGTGTACTGAATATTTTTTCCCCATATTTTACAGCCTTATATATGAAAACCGTTCTGGTGCAAAAGTACAGAATGGGCAATGTACAACTGAGGATAGAGAAGACATTCGTGAGGATCTAGAACAACATCTAATACTTCAGTTGGATGATGCTAAATTGACAGGGTGGAAAAATGTCAAAAGGTGTTTAAGTGTGAATTATGGAGACACCGAAAGGTCTACATATGTAAATGAAATCTGTAGGTGAGTGAAAACTAGAGACATTTATGTACTGATTTTACATCTGATCTTCATTTTTAAAAAAACAAAAAAAAACAGTTAACCTCATTTAGCATTAGTTTACAACTAAGAAACCAAGTTCTTAGTTAGGTTTTAGTAATCTATAGCCTTGGTGGGAAAGTGGTCAGTGAATCTGCCTGCCAAGACAGTGGTCTTGGTTCACTGTTCAGCAGAGGCATAATTATTTTTTCCACCTGGTACAGCTCTGGTGTCCACCCAGAAGCATAAAAATAGGTACCAGGCAAATTCAGAATTGTCTGGGAATGAAAGATTAGGAGGAAGGGGACTGGCCACCCCACCTTAAATGTCACGACCTAGAATATGTGAAGGCCTAACACTTCACGCCCCAACGGCAGTAACTGCTATGAGACTAACTTTACCTTTTCTAGTAATCATGGCTGTGCTTGCTGTAAAAATATCTTTATTTTCTGAGTTACTAATTCTAGAAAGCCAGCTAGTGACCAAACTATAAAAAAAAACTTTGAATGCTTGGGAGTAGAGAATAGCAGAGATTATTCTTGAGATTTTAGAAGTCTGTGAACCTAAGAGGTGTAAAAAAAAAAAACCACCACAGCAAGAACTTGCTATGGGTCTGTCATGTATAGCACCATTGCATTTTGTAGGCCCGATAGTTAGTTAGTTAGTCATTAGTTAGTCGTTAGTCGCGGTTCCAACTTTACGGTAACAGGTCATCCCTATTATGCTCCATTCCTGTGCCAGAGAATATTACACAAAATGCTCCTCACTGCCCCATATGAAAAGTGGAACAGACAGGAGTCTCGACAAACCAACAGCCCGCACAGGTACACTGTGTAGGCCCGAATGCACAGAGTCATAAGTGGCCAGTCTTTTCCTCACTTAGTACAGGGTGTTTGTAAAGTCTCACTACACTTTGGAATTCAATACTTAATGAAACAGTTAAAAAAAAATGGTACATCAAAAATGTACTGAATAAGCATGCTGACAGGGCATGATAGAATCAGTATCCACCTCAAATGTATCAGTCTCCAACTTGCACTCTTGTGTTGACTCTCACCTTAATGAAATCACCACAACCTTCTCTTCAAGTCTCCTGTACTTTCAAATGGTAAAAAAAGTTATAATTGTTACTCACTCTTATGAGTTTCTGAAGACAGCTGCAGAGTATCTGCTCCATCATAAGGATGGCTCTGACAAAAGTAGACAACTCAATAGCTTTGGGATGAACGACAACACAAGAGCTCATGCTCTATTGATCATGCACAAAGGCTATAAAATAAACCTGTATCTTATTACTTGAGTTATATATATATATAAAACAAAAGAAAGAAGCTCATTACAGTTCATTGTCACCATATTTCTTCTATTGTTCAGTTTGGCTCTGAAGAATCCACAAATCTGCGAGAGTCGCGGTATTCACAAAAATGTGACCACCTTCTTTAATAATCAGATTCAGCACTTGCAGTGCACCTGCAGAAGTTTGGGAAACAGTAAGTAGCTGTTTATCATTTACACTGATTCAATTATTTATCAGAAACATTTATTGTTAAGTGTTTATCATAATTGTCATCATGTGCCTTGCCAGTTGCATTGGCATTCATGTCTTTCCATAAATCTCATCCCGTGGTCCTCTGGATTAACTCTGCTGATATTCATACATGCCACGGTCACAGTCCATTCAGCATTACTTCTCTTGGTCTACCTCCTTTCCTACTGATCGTTCCAGTTGTCACAGTATTCTCCAATGCCTCTCTTCTCATCACTTGACCAAAGATTGCGGTTTGTCTTTTTCTTATAGTTGTATATAAGTTAAGTGATTATGTACTCGTAAATGTTTAGCAGTTTTTGTTGTTGTTGCATTGATTGACAATTGTGGCTTGTTAAGGTGATGTGCGGCAGAAAAAAATGATTGTTTTTTTTTTTCATTTCAGCTATTTTGGGAATAGTTCATTTTTAAACACCTAAGCATGTCTTCTGTCAGATTTGGTACTTGGTTTTGTTTAAAAACTGTTATTTTAATGCAATATTCATATTTTACTTAACCCACCCTAGGTTTAAAATTGTCTACTTATTGAAAATTGTTATGAAATTGACGTTTTTCAAACCATAGCAACAGTATCTGGGCTAAACGCTATCCACATTTGTCATACACCATTTTAAAGGTCATGATCTCCCCTAATTGTTCGTTAAACTTCGAGTTTGTGTTATTGTGAACTCTTTATGTACAACTGTTTCTTTCAAATCAATAATCTTCTGGAAACTTCCATATATGGAAAACCTCGCATGACCGTAAGCAATGTGCGATCTCCGTTGGCTGAAACTGATCATGTGGGTTTCCAAGATGGCTGTTTTGTTGTGTTTTCACTTGGCAACCCGACCGATCGACGTGCAAATTTAAAAATGCCTTGTTCCTAGAAATTTAACATCCAGTCATCTGCTTAACGTAAGAAATGAAGTCAATAACTGGCAAAAGCTTGTAAGCACCAAAATACCTACCAGAATGTTGTAAACGTTACAGAAAATTCTGAATCCGACCCAGCTAAACAAAACAGCGCATGCCATCTCCAAGTTTTTTAACAGTGAGTCTGAATGATTCAGTAGCATCATGTTCTTTTCATAGTTGTGGAAGTGACTCTTTTATTGCAAGAAAAACAAAACCATAAGCCAATTTGGAAGAGATATTTATGAACATATGACCTCCTCTAGCAGGAAGTATGTTTCTGTTGATAACGTATACCAAAAACAGGAACACAGAGCTGTAGTTGATTGTTCATCAAAACGTTACTTTGCTCAGTATGTAAAAATACTAGTTTTAATTTTAAAACTGACAGCAAGAAAGCCAATGGATTAGCTGTGCATGCAGAGGTTTACTGCACTTGTTGTGAAGAAGTAGTTTGTGGAAAGACCTATCTGTAAGTCTGTTTATTCTGCATTAGTTTGTGGGATGGGTACATCAGCATTCAATAAATTTTGTGAAAATATGAACCTGGAAGGTTTTCATCACAAAACATTTCACAGCAAAGCAAATAAACTATATTCAATGTTAGAAGATCAGGAGGACACCGTTTTCTCTCAAACCCTAAAAACCGTGCGTCCACCTTGACGAGGTAGAGGGGCTTGCGCGTTCCAATGACCCCAAGAGCTATGCCGACGGTAGCACTGCTACTGGTAGGGTCACCCATGTCGGACAGGTCAAGGGAGAGGGACCAGACGAAGTGACGCACAAACCTGCTGCCTTGTAGGTAGACTGGGGACAGTCAAAGGCTAGGGAAAGCATCCCGAAAAGTGCTTGTCGAAATTGGATGTACTGAGCCACAAGCTTGACAAAGAAGTGCAACGTAACTTTATCATTTCATGATGCCACAGATGAAAATTAATCGTTATGGTGCTAATCCCGTGAAGTCCCATCAGGCGGTGATAGTGCCAGGGCCCCCTGCCTCGAGGGGGTCCACCCATGACTACTGGTGGTCACCTTCCCCTGTGCTGTGGAGTCAAGGCACAGAGGAGTAGGTTAAGAGCTATTGACCAAATACCAAGGACACTCAACATACTACAGTGGAATGCCGAAGGAGTTTATAACAAGAAAGAATCCCTGACACAGCGTCTTCATAAAGATAGAATAGATGTGGCATGCATTCAAGAGACACACCTCAATGCCAATCGCAAATTTTCAGTCAGAGGATATCAGGCCACACGTTTCGACCGCGAAGGACATAAAGGAGGAGTTCTAATACTTTCACGAAATACAATACCTTGCAGCGAAGTATCTGTGATCTCTGACAACCAAACAGAAATTATAGGTGTTGATATAATGATAAAGGACGTGAAAATAAGAATCTACAATCTGTATAGCCCAGCAGATAAGGACCTTACACTCTCAAACATGAAAATAACTGACACAAACTGCATTATTGTCGGAGACTTTAATAGCCGTTCAGAAAGATGGGGATACCCAGATACTAACAAAAGAGGAGATGAATTGGAGGACTGGGAAATAGACTCAAATCTCCATCTACTCAACAAAGCGGATGACACACCGAGCTTCTACTCCAGAAGATGGCTTACCACTTCTACTCCAGACTTAGCTTTCTGCACAGAAGACATCCTCCACAAAATCGATCGCCATGTGCTGGACCAATTAGCAGGTAGTGACCACAGACCAATCAAGCTTGTAATGAACATGAAGTATGTTCCACAGGAGCAAAAGCCCTTGCCCCGCTGGAATTACAAACGAGCAGATTGGGACAGATTTGCCATACTAACAGACAAATATTGTGAAAACATAAATACACGATATGGCAACATAAAGCAAATGGTGGAAAGTCTAAACAGAGCGATAATACAGGCAGCCACAGAGTCCATTCCTAGAGGAGCGAGGAAAAATTATAAACCATACTGGACTGAAGAACTACAAAGTTTGGAGGACAAAGTTGAAGATGCCAGGAAGACAGCAGAGAGAGAACAAACAATTGAAGCTAATATCTCTCTCAAAGCCATCTCAGCAAAATATAAAAGAACAGTAAATCAAACAACAAGAGATTGTTGGAGGGAAAAAACAGAAAACCTGAATTTTGACAGGGATGGAAACAAACTATGGAAACTAGTGAAAGCCATGAACAATGAAGGACCTAGAAACAAACAAATAACAATTAAACAAGGAAATGCCTTGCTTACAGGAAAAAAGGCTGCAAATACACTAATGGAACACTATGCAAATGCAAACCACATTGATATTACAACCGAACAGAAGAAAGCAATCAAAGACAAACAGATACATCATAGAAATACAGAGACAGCAGCAGAATATATGATGGCAAATCTAACAATGGAAGAAATGGAACAGGCAATGAATACCCTGAAAAAGAAGAAATCACCAGGAAAGGATGGAATCACAAATGAAATGCTAATAGGACTAGCAACAAGGCAAAAAAGAAACTACTAGCAGTCCTAAATAACAGCTGGAAGAGAGGAATAGTCCCACAGGCATGGAAGGAAGCTATACTAATACCAGTCCCAAAGAAAGGAAAAGACCTGGAAGAACCAAATGGCTATCGACCTATCAGTCTACTTAGCTGTGTAGGAAAATTAATGGAACGCATTATCAATGGCAGGCTAACATGGCATCTGGAAGAAAACAAACTCTTAAGCACCACACCAAGCAGGATTCAGAAAGTACAGATCCACTGAAGATCAAATAACCTATATAGCTCAGGAAATAGAGGATGCCTTCCAAGAGAAAAAGCACACACTAGCAGTCTGGATAGATTTAGAAAAAGCATTTGATAAAGTATGGAAGGAAGGACTGAAAGTAAAACTGCAAAACATGCATGTTTGTGGAAAAATGTATAAATGGATCAGCCACTACCTTGAGAACAGAACTGCCAGGACAAAAGTACAAGGACAAACAAGCAAAATGATGCTGCTGGAGCAAGGTGTCCCCCAAGGAGGAGTTCTTTCACCAACATTATTCCTAGCATATATAAATGACATCACAGAAAATTTTCCAGCCAGAGTACACACATCCTCCTTTGCAGATGACCTAGCCATATGGACATCTGAAGAATATATTAGTACAGCTAACAGCAGAATACAGCAAGCCTTATTAGCGCTAGAAGACTGGTCAAAATCATGGCTAGTGAAGATAAGTGAGGAGAAAACAACATGCACAGTGTTCTCCCTCTCAAATAAAACTCAGCAACCTAAGCTGGTATTGAATGGAAAAATATTGCGCCATGAAGAAAATCCAAACTATCTAGGAGTCACCTTTGATCGTCGCCTGACATGGAAGACACAGGTTGAGAAAAATCGAACAAGAGCAAGGCAGAGAATGGCAATCATGAAAAAGCTTGCTGGTACAACGTGGGGAGCAGATGAGAAAGTTCTCAAGAAGTTATATACTGGACGGGTGAGGCCAGTACTGGAATATGGCATTGCAGCTTGGGCAACAGCAGCTAAGTCAAACTTTAACAAAATAAGTAGAGTCCAAAACCAAGGAATGCGAATCATAACTGGAAGCCTGAAGACAACGCCTATTAATGAACTAGAAAAGATCACTTGTTTACAACCAATGCAGGATAGAAGAGATAGCAGAGCCCAGCAACAAGCAGAAAAATTTAGAAGATTGACAGACCACCCTATGTATAACAGGTTTAATGGTTTTGGAAAGGGAAGACTGAAGCGTAGCAACTTTGTAGAAACTGCAAAACGAAGGATTAGGGCAGATCCTATACTTAACATATCAACAGTCAAGCCCATACACAATGCACACAAGTTCCCAGCTTGGAGACAGCAGCAACTGCCTGAGATGATAGAAAACATTCCTGGTATTGAGAAAAAGAACACTCAGCATGAAACCGAAAGAAGAGAAATAACCCTAAACTACATAAAAGAACATTACCCAAGCAGGAATTGGACCCATGCATATACAGATGGATCAGCCAAAAATTCAATAGAGAATGGAGGAGGAGGAATTCTCCTAAATTTAAAAAATGGAGTGAAAAAAACACATTCAATGGCAACTGGAAAATTTTCAAGTAACTTCAAAGCGGAGGTAGAGGCTTTGAAAACTGCAGCAGAAATGCTCCTGATGGAGGAAAATAAAGAGAAGCAAATAGCTATCTTCACAGATGCAAAGTCAGTTGTCTCAATACTGAAGAGCAATAACAGCACAGAACTAACTGACCTAAGAGCAGCACTCCATGGTCTATGCCAGAAATCCAAAAAAGTTGTAATACAGTGGATCCCATCACATTGCAGTATACCTGGAAACGAAGAGGCTGACAGACTGGCAAAAGAGGGCGGACGACTACCGCAGCCTGACATAGACATAACCTATAATGAGGCAAAGAGGTTGATAAAAAGCACTTATAGAACCAAATGGGAATCAGAGCATCCAGGCCATCAGAAGGATGATGCATATTACAAACTCGACCGAAGAGAACAAGTAACAATCTTCAGACTCCGCACAGGACATAACAGGCTGAAATACCACTTGTTCAATAAACTAAAGATAGGAGATACCGATGAATGTAATTGTAGAACTGGAAAAATGACAGCAAAACATTTGCTGCAAGATTGCCCAACGTATGCAGAACAGAGAAAGATATTTTGGCCCACACCTGCTTCATTTGAGGACAAGCTCTATGGAGATATCAACAAGCTAAAGTTGACCGCAGCTTACTTTAACTGCATACAGGTTGACATTTAAAGGTGCATGAAGACCCAGAGGCATGAAATGGAATATTGCTTGGATAGCAAATCCATTATGTGGAAAGTCCAAATCGAAAGCTTGCTGTGTGGGCTTCATAAAAGGTGGAAAAGTGCTCTAGTGGCACGAAATGGAATATTGCTTGGATAGCAAATCCATTACGTGGAAAGTCCGAATCAAAAGCCCATTGTGTGGGCTTCATAAAAGGTGGAAAAGTGTCCTAGTGGCATGAAATGGAATATTGCTTGGATAGCAAATCCATTACGTGGATTGTCCTAATCAAAAGCCCACTGTGTGGACTTCATAAAAGGTGGAAAAGTGTCCTAGTGGCACGAAATGGAATATTGCTTGGATAGCAAATCCATTACATGGAAAGTCAGAATCGAAAGCTCATTGTGTGGATGTCATCTGCAGACTGCATACTTCTGGTTTCCGGAAGAACAGCCTATGGTGAACGGAAGGCCCAATATACGGAAGTGAGGCTAAGCAGCCATGTGCAGGACGTGACGATTCCTTGGGTGAGCCCAGTACCAGAGCGCTATGTATCGGCTCTGCAAGTATGGAAGCCTCCTTGGATGGCGGGGAATGCCCATGGTCTGCCCCTGCCTTCCCTTGAGGGCTGACCAGGATCTTTGGCTGTTCTATATGGACCAGCTGGGATGGGGGATAACACCACAACAGTGAGAGTCAAACGTCCTAAGAAACCCCCGGGAAGGTTAACCCGGTCAACAAATGCCCGCAGAAGTCGGATGTGTCGGCCTAACGGCGCAAGAACGCAGCTCTGCTGTAAACAGGCACAACGCAATCACATCCGAAAAAAAACTCCGGATGAACGAAGAAGAAGAAGAAGAAACCCTAAAGTATGTTCGACAGGCTCATGCACAGCAGTCAGTCATCACTCTACATGACAGGATGTTACACACATGGCTCAACAGTGACAAGCTTGAGAAATATCTTTCACCAATTTATGACAGGCTGTCTGACACTAAACTACTTAGTAGATGTGTGTCAGGACAAACTCAGAATTCAAATGAGTGTTTACACAGTTTGATATGGGTGTGCTGCATTAAAGACAACTTTGTCTCACGCAAGAACATTCAGTTTGCGGTTGTAACTGCAGCAAGAGAGTTAAACTTTGGAGCTGCTGCTGCCTAAGACACTGCCCAGTTTTTAAAAAATTTCCTATGGGCCTGCATATGCAGAGCTTAGGAGCATCTAGGATGCAGAAGAGAGAAGTACAAGAAGGTCAAGCAAACTAAGAGACGCGACAGTGTACGAGCAGCCAAACTGATGAGACAAGGGGAGCTGCATGCCTTGAAGGGAGGTCCTGCATACACAGCAGGATTGCTCTAATTGTCATGTACTGTTGTAAACTCTTTTTCTGTGTAAAAGAACTTGTTAAAGCATTAAAATAACTTTATTAGTATAAAAAACAAAAATAAATCATTTTTCTGTTTTCTCATTTCACCAGTATTTTATACTTAGGTAAAAAAAAATTTCAAAACAATGTTTTCCCGTGATGAATTTGAATAACGAAGACACAAACAATAGATTGCATGATTTATTGCCCGGCATATTTCGCTGCATCTCGTCAGGTACATACTGCAGAAATCACACAACTTACGTGAATTAATTAGATAAATCCTTCAAACTGAAATATACACATGTTCGCACAGTAATGTCGATATTCTACCACGGTAATTTTAAACTGACTAACATGTCTTTCTGCTTGCACAAGGACGGCTTACGAAAGTTGATTAGTATAGCTTCAGCAAACTTTAACAATCGACTACTTTGTGTGTTGGACAACACACGGAAGGCACTGTCTCTTTCACTGGTCAAAATAAAATTTCAAAACTATTGGTTAGATTATAATGAAACTGTGCAGTCATTCTTCATTGTATTACATTATGAGTAGAGCAGTCTTTGAAATTAAGATTTAGTTTTTTTTTTTTTTTTTTTGCAGTAGTCAAAAAAACAACAAAAATTGTCATGAATATAGAATTTAATTTTTTCTGCCTCAAATGGATTGGAAATGGACAACCTTAAATGGATTTAAGAGACATAAAAGAAGGTAGATCACTATTGTAAATGAATAAATGGACAACATAAATGAATTGACAAGCAGTAGAAATGGAAGGAAGGAGAATTGGTCAGAAAATATATCTTTTTCTCGTTGTTTAATATATTTTTAACTAGAAAGGAATATAATCATGAGTTGATTTTCAAGTTGTTAGAAATGGTTTGCAGGTCTGTGTGGACCTACATGTTCTACAACAATGCCAAGTGTTACAACCAAAGCTACTGAACCAGGCAAGTTCCTTTAGCTTTCTTGATTCCATCAGGAAACATTCAGAATCCTATCCTAATACGTTGGATGGGAGATCACAGCTATTAAGTTTTAAAATTCACAGGGAAAAGACAAAGATATTGAGTATGTATTAAGCGGTTGATAACTCAATTTCCCTCACTTCAAGAGATGGAATCATACACCAATTTAGGTAGCAATATAGACAAAGATTGGGGGAGTGGAGGGGCAGATGACATATCAGAATAAGAAAACAAAAGGCAAGAGGTGTTTTTAAAGCACTAGGAACTTTGTGGGAGTTTAAAGAAATTAAATGTACCACCAAACTTAGAATATCAAATTCTAACATTAAGTTAATAGTTTTTAAAAAAAAATTTAGTTGCATGTCCTTCACAGGACGTGGCAGTCAACCCCAGCATTTTCGCTGTCCGTGATTCCTGGGCAAATTTTACGAAAGAAAGAGACACACAGCTTTCTGTGGTCATGTGATGAGAAGAGAGGCATTGGAGAACATGTGACAACTGGAAAGATCGAGGGGAAGAGAGGCATAGGCAGACCAAGAGAAATGATGCTGGATAGATTGAGACGGTGGCATGGAAGAATATTAGCAGAGTTGATCCAGAACACCAAAGACCGAGATCTGTGGAGAGCCATGAACGCCTATGCCAGCCGGCACTTGATGATGATGAGTTTGCCATTGCTTTCTGAACAACCGGCACCTATACCTTTTTCGAAAAAAAAACCAGCACCACTGTGTTTCGAACCTGGGTATACGGGCTCACAAACCGTGTTCGCAAGCCCTTGGCCACAAAGACTGGCAGTTAATAGTTACTGTATGGATAAAAATCATGTGGGACAACTGAAACAATTACTAATAAACTACAATTTATTCATTGGTGCCTGCATAAAATAGGACTAAATTGGTATGACAAAATCACCATTGTTTAGCTCATGGAGAGAATTGAACAAATACCAGTGAATCAAGAAGGGAAGAAAAGACATGCACCGGAAAAGACATGCACCGGATAAGACATTCATTGAGAAAACCTGAGAATAGTATAAATTGTCTTTATAAAATTGTCTGGAATCCACAGGGCAAAAGAAATAGAATGAAACATAAAAACACATGGAGAAGAGAAGTAGAGACAGAAATGAAAAATATGAGGAAGATCATGATGGAGCTGCGTGAGATAGCTAAGGAAAGGTGGTATTGGAGTGAGATGATTGAAAGCTTCTGCCCCAATGTGAGATAAAAGTCTAAAGAAGGAAAAAACCTAATGTTGAAGTTATTTGTGTGTATGTTTTTTTATGCAATTCCAATGTATGAAAAAAAATTTTTAATTTACTTTTACATTTTTCTCTGTTTCTACATAATGCAGAATTGTGATATTTCTTGCATGTCGTTTGAATAGGTAAACATACTGCTTTATTCACACATCCTTGTAATATATTCACTTTATTGTTAAAACACCAGTGCATCTTTCCGTTTTGTCTTCCCAAGGGAATATCACAGAGAAAAGTAACGTATTACCATTCTTCCTTGGTGGATTAGCTGGAGGTTTGCTGCTGCTTCTGATCTTTTGTGCCATAGGCTGGATTGTCTGCAGGCGCCGACGAGCTTCAAGAAAGAGGTATTCTTCTTATTTTGTTCATTTGAAATAGTTTATATCTGCATTGTTATCTCTAATATAAACAAGTGTGTGTGCGTGTGACATGAAGGTAGAATTCCATGATGTTAACAATATTACTACTGGATCGATCAAAATCGACACCCTGTAACATGTTTTTAAGGAATCTGTGAGACTGCTTGGAGTGCTGTGATGTTGAATCTATTAATTGTACCAGGTTTTACTGGCAAGCTGCCAGTCCAGACATAGCAAAACATGCAAACTTTATCGCTTCAGTGATGACCTCCATAGGTCTCCAGAAGAATTGCACTCATGGTGTGAATGACTCAGTCTACGAATGATTCCTCCACATTCAGAGAGTGAGACAGATGGCTTCACCACTTCATCACAGAGAACCCCACCTCTTCCCCAATGTTGTATTTGTATTTTAACAAAAAAATAAAAAGCTAGTTGCTTTTCCTTTACAGGATATCACACTTAACCCCCAGCAGTTTTTTTTACTGTTTGTGATTTTCTAAGCAATTTTACACTTAGTTGTTTGCTATTGCCTTCTGAATGACCAACGCTCACCACATTGTTAAAAATCAATACAAGATGGTCTGCTTTCAAATTGCCTCATCTGATTTTGAACATGCCATGTGAGTTTGCGAATTGCTTTCGCTACCCTTTTGCCATAGATGCCAACTGTTTGAATCTGTATTAATCAATAATAATTGGCCATCTGTTTCTCTTTACTTTCAGTAAAAAACAGGCATCAAATCGGATTTATTTGCCTGCACCAACCGCAGACAACTACCCAGTTTATCAGGAATTGTATGATGATAAGGTAAGTCATTGACAGTAGCAGTGGATGGAGTTGAAATTCTTCACTTATTAAAACTGTAAGCGTACAAGTAGTGTCTCTGTCTCATGTTGTTCACCCTCTAAAATATCTGAACTTTCTGAATCTCTTTCATGTCAAACTCATTAATCTGAACACAGTAGAATCAAAGTTGTGACCAAGGTGCAACAGCTGAGAATGGACTAAAGTGACTGAGTAATAATTCAGATTGAGAACAGGACATGACAAACTTCAATTCCACTTATTCATTCATTCATTCATTCATTCATTCATTCATCCATCATCATGTGCCATGATGATAAGTACGGGTTATCAAGGTTCATCATGTCACACAATCAACAGTGTCTTGGATCAGGACTGTGTGCTTGTTCTGGTTATGCCATGTGGCCAAACCATTCAGGAATTTATCTATTTGCTTTCCCCTTGCCCTTTTCTCATCCATCTGCTACTTGTATCACAAGTTCAGAATTGACCCAAGTCCTGTGTGTGTGTGTGAATAATCTGAGATGACAGCAGAGCATATTGTACAGTAGATTTTTAAAAAGTAATATTTCTTCCTAAGAACTGAACTGTGGCAGTTAATTTACCATGTATTGTCACATTTAGAAGTAAGGCCTACAAGAAACAAAGGAAAACCTAAATTTATTAGAGAAATTAGATACAGACAATCAAGATGTTTTGAGCACTTTATGAGAAATAAATGAAAAAAAAACTGATTGGCAGGTGGCAAAATTGATGGGATAAATAGCTAGAGGAAGGCAGAGAGATAAATATCTACCCAGATGCATTGGCCTCATGGCATAATCAGGACAAGATCACAAACCTAATCCAAGGCTGGTGGTCATGTGACATGACAACCCAAGTTAGTTAGTTAGTTAGTTAGTCGAGGTTCCCACTTCATGGCAATGGGTCGTCCCCATTATGCTCCATTCCCGTGCCAGCAAATATCAAACAAAATGCTCCCCACTGTCCAATGTGAAAAGTGGAATTGAGAGGAGCCTCGGCAATCCAACAAGCCCGCACAGATACACTGTGCATAATGCTGCCGTCAGAATGCCAACACAAAATTCATCCACACTTGTCAAAGTTCATCGTCGATGGGCTAAGGACTCAGCAGTCACCAGAAAGACCTCCCTGACCCGGGTTTTCTCACATGGCTGTCTTACCGCAGGGCGACCCGCCGAAAGTGTCGCACAAAGCACGAACTCCACAGCTTCAGCTCTGACTCCCAGGAGTCTCCCGAAAAATGCACTCGTGAACCGAAAGGGCAAAACAGTCAATTCAGCAATGGCGGTGGCCATTGTTCTGAACATGCAGTTCACTGCACAGGACAGATGTAAAAGCATTCCATGCGAACTTCACAGTTCACAGTGTCACCCACACACTCACTCAGTAGCAGAGCGATGGAACCATGTACTACCAGTCCAACATGAAGAAAATGCGATTGTAAACAGTAGCCACAAGCATAAACACACCACAGGCTCCAACGGTTCAATGCCTAACCACCATACTGGTGACCGGAAGCGAACCAAGACCACTCACGCTTATCGGCGCGGCACATGAGGATGATACTGATTGTCACATTTAATTACATACTATTTGAACTCTGTATGTGTAACAAACTGAAAAACAATATAAGAATGTGATATACAGTTCTGTTGTCTAACTCTGCAGGGATACAATGCCTATGGGAAATACCCTTCTGGACAGCCACCAGCTCTTCCAATGCGATACGCAAGAAACCCCGCAGCAGAGGAGGATGAGCCCGCATATCTGGAGCCAGTAGAGGCTGGTTTCAGATTTAGGTTCGTTCTTATAATTAACATTGGGTGGTCTTGACGTTGAGGGCTAACCCTGCAGTAAATAAGCTAGTGCAACAGAAATAATCCAGAATTTAGAGCAGTTGTCATGACTTTGATCACATTTTGTTCTTTCTTGAAGCTTATTTATTTGTATAATGCCAGACACCCCATACACCAGACATATTTATTGTTACTCTGTGCCCTGTATCTCCACAGATCTTCATGCATCTCCACAGATCTCGGCCTTGGTGTTCTGGGTAATTTATGTCGATGATATATTCCTCCATGCCACCATCTTAGGCCATCCAGCATCGTTTCTCTCGGTCTGCCTCTTATACCACTGATCTTTCCGGTCATCACAATATTGTCCAATACTTGTCTTCTCATCACATGAACAAATAACATTGTTTCTTTCTTTTAGTTTTATACTAGCTGACCCGGCCCGGCTTCGTCCAGGCCCTGGCGGGGATCTATCTATCTATCTATCTATCTATCTGTCTGTCTGCTTGTCTGTCTGACCCGGCCCGGCTTCGCCCAGCTCCTAGTGGGGAGCATCTAATTTAATTCATATAAGTAGTCATATAAGATCCTGTTCCCGTTCCCGACTATCTGTCTTGTCTGTCTATCTGTCTGTCTGACCCGGCCCGGCTTCACCCAGTCCCTGGTGGGGAGCATCTCATTTAATTCATATAAGTAGTCATATAAGCTCCCGTTCCCGACTGTCTGTCTGTCCCGGCCCGGCTTCGCCCAGACCCTGATGGGGAGCATCTCATTTAATTCATATAAGTAGTCATATAAGTTCCCGTTCCCGACTGTCTGTCTGTCTGACCCGGCCCGGCTTCGCCCAGGCCCTGGCGGGGATCTGTCTGTCTTTCTATCTATCTATCTATCTATGTTCGGCCCGTTCCCGTAAAAAACATAGATCTATCTATAGCCAGGGGACTTAACTTAAGATACTAAAAGTTATGTCCCTTGTTTTATATTTTCTTATGTTCTGTCATATAATTACAAAATTAAATTTTAGTAAGGTGATAGCTGATAGATAAAACTATGACAGTTGGTTGCACTGGAATGAGAAGAAGACGTGTCGAAAATTTCATCTAAATCGGATGGACCGTTGGCGAACGCATAAAGAACGGACGGACATACACACATCACCTTTTATAGATATAGATAATGTTCTACATTCATTAGCCTTTTCCAGGCAACTGTTGTTAATTACTCAGGCAGTGCAACGTATTCATAGCATGCTTCTCAAAAACCACTTCTGTGTTGCCCCTAAGCAAATTTGAAGATGTGGATATATAGAGGGGAGTCAGCAGACTTTTACAGAAGCATATACAATAGTATTGATTCCCACTGGATGGATGCAACCCAACGATGCAACATGAAATATATTCTAGTAGACAGCTGGCCGATTGCTTTAAAGATGTTATACAACAATCCGCCTGTCTCTAACCATTTCAATTCTTCTGATCACAATGGTGATCAACAAGCAGCATTAAAACCATGTTACTCTAACAGCTTAATTTGGCTTAAAACTGAGAGCCAGTTAATAAACTTTTTGGGATGTATTCATCCAGAGGGAATCAATACTGTTATAGATGCCACTAATGTGTCAGGTCTTAGCCAGAAATGACTGAGCTACTGTATGAGAATAGAAGTGCTTTCTGTTAGTACTGAATGTTGGGCGGCGCTCACCAAACCCGACACCCCACATTGTGCCAGCGACTTTGGGCGGAGGAGTGCAATTAGAAGAGTACAAGCTTTACCCCAGTGTGAGGAAATGCAACCTAAAGACTAAATGTTATAGCAGGACAGACCAGGCCCTAAGCTCAAACAGGCGGACAGTTAGAGAATTGCTTTGCTGATCCGGCAGCTTCTGTAGCGTGTCTTGCAGAGAGAGGGATCATACTGCATGGGTAACACATGGTCTCTAAATTCAGCCCAGGCTTATGTTATTTAGAGCTATAACTCCATTTTACAAACTATCATCTGTTAAGACAGCAAGGTGCCAGTCAGTTTAACTCTGCTGACTTCCCTGTTAAAAATGTTAGTTTCATATTCTTTACATGATGTCACAGTCATTTTAATTAAATTTTCAAATTTTATCCTTTATCCAAATCCTTTAGATCTGTTTATGGTGTTTCTGAAGAAGATCACTAAAATTGAAATATTGATTCATTGTGTTGTGGTTTAACTTAATTTTACGTTGTTATTATCATTGTTATTTTTACACTGTGGTTTCCGCTTGGCGGATTTGCAGTCGTTGTAAGGTATTTACAGTGTGTCTGTGTTTATTATCTCTCACTTTTTCGCTGGAGTCACACATACCTGACTTTTAATTTTATATTATATTCTGCAGCAGCCGTTGCTTCTCTTATCTATTATTACAAAGTTGATGAGGTTTATTTTTTTTAATTTGCTTTCGCTCGCTTTGAACTCGGGCGTAATCCATACATGTGGTACTACTTCTAGTAGCATTAGATTGATGTTTGCATGTGGATTAGCTTTCCCTATTACCAGTGTTCCTCGTTATCAGGCGTACCCACTCTGACTTGTGAGGTACTTGTAATTTACGTCCCAAAGTCTAGAGCGAGAAGTCAACATTTCAGTTCAGCTGACCAGTGTAGAGTACAAAATTCTTCACATTCAATTGCTCCTTATCTTTTGGGTAGAGTTATAAATACATATTAGGGCAGGAATTAGGTTGTTGTAAGAGAGTGACATTCATGTGTTTATTGAGACTAGCAAGGTCATTTACATTAAAAATCTGTTTGGTGTAACCAAACTTTCAGATGTAAAAAAAAAATAATTGAGATCCTACCCACAGACAAAAAAAAATAAGCTTCTGGTTTTTTCTTCTTGTTAATATAACAGATTTTTAGAATATGGACTAAGGAAAATACTGACATTCTACACAGAAAAATGACTTCTAAAAGGCATCATGTCTCAGAAACAAAGACTTTGGCCATCTTTAACATGGCAAGGACTTTGGTGTACAAGAGATACAGCATGTAAGGCAATGCACTACCTTCTTGATTTTCCAGAATATAGATCTGTCGAGCACAGGCCTACCCCAGAGTCAATGCAAACTCAAACATCCACTGCATAGTGAAATTAAGAAGGTTTTTTGGCAGCAGGTTAAAAAGAGGAAAGTCGTGGATGGCTCAAGCCGAAGACATTCTTCAGCAGGTGTTCACTTGAGGACTTAGAACCTGGCGAGGTGTGGGTACAAGTGCCAACAGATTTCTGTACATCCTTTTCAGTGTGCATCCAACTAGACAGGTTATGCAGACAAGAAAATCCAGCTACTGTGGAGGCGGAAGTACAGGCTTTGATCTTTGAGAATTCTTTAAAGGGCGATGCTGTCATTGACACAGATGGGTTGGTCGTTCAACATGTGAGAAGTTTATGGGCCTTTACTGCTCAAGCTTTAGGGAGAATTGTAAAGGAACATTCTGGTGCTTTTGCCTTGACCACAAGTAGTTTGACTATGGAAGTCATGGCAGTAAGTAAAGCTATTACATGGATCGAGATACAGACCATCACTAGGGCATATTTCCTTAGTTACTCAATGAGTATGCTCAAGAAGATAGTGATGGGGCAGGCCTGAAGACAGTGGTTGTTGTCTCTGGTGCAGTCACAGCTAGCAAAGATTAGTTTCAGTTTCATGACAGGGCATGCGCATGTCGAAGGAAATGAGCAGGCTGGCAGGCTTGCATGTAAGGCTACTGTAGAGGGCGGACAAGCCATGGACCAATCTGATATACTGAATGCTCAAGAACACTATGCAGAACGCCAAAGATTAATAAACCAACACAGAACTGGTGACGTGAGCCGCTACATGCTGGGGCTTTTACTGAGGGGATCTGAGCACTTATGGATTGAATGGTTCAATGTGCAATAAGGATGATCTGTCGACTAACTAACTAACTAACTAAGGCGGCGATGAAAGGCTTGTTATCAACTAGCACAAACTTGAACTTGCTTGGAGGATTAAGTCTAGGGTGGTCAGTTTCCTTCTATGAATTTCATTGTCAACGATCCAGATCCAATGTCCAGAGGGAAGACATTTTCTATTTGATACTATTTTTGGTTTCACATGGTAATCAGTTCCTTGTATTTTTCATGCAGACCAAAGCTTCCTGTTCCTGGCCGAGAGAACCCAAGCTATGGTGCACCACCTGAATACAGTGAAAGAGCTGCAGTGCCTCTGAACAAATCTGACGCTGAAAATGGATATTTTGAGCCATTACCAAATCCTGGCGAAGACAGTGGCTTGCAAAGAAATCCAGCAAATCCAGAAAATGGTTATGAAACAGTTGTAGAAGTGCTGAGTTCAGACTCAGAGAATGCTACCAGCCCCGGGGATGTTCGAATCATTCCTACTCACTCTAAGAGATCTCAAGGCAGTCGCCAGGGAGAGCCTGGTGGTGTCAAGCTTGAACAAGATGGCAGCAGGAAGGCAGTGGATACGACAGTCTAATGTAAATAAAACAAGCCATTTGCTTCAATTAGACAGATGTTAATAATAGTAAATAGACATCTCATGTTAATAGATAGGTACCTCATGTTAATGTCAGATTTATGCAAACATTGTAAATATTTTTAAATGAATGGAGATCTACCAGTTCTAATGTCAGTTTGTTTGTTTATTTGTCATTGATACAGTTGCAACAAAACAAGATGCTCATGGGAACCAAATAAACAACAAACAACCTAGTTAACAATTTGTCACTTATTTATCAAATAGTAGCTTTCTCTGTTGTAATTACTCTGATAAAATTGGCAGATAAGCCTGTTCACTTTGTTTTTTAATAGAGCTGATGCTCAGTTCTTCTGCCTGTCATCTTTCATGAGATCATATGTCCTCGGCCAATTCACACCAAGCCCTTTGTAGACTTGTTCATGACTGATTGGGTTTTGCACCTAAAGTTATCTACAGGATGAGGTAGTCATTCTTATGCCAACCCTCCTTAGTTGCCTTTTAGCCATGCACGGTAGGTTGCAGTGTTGTTATTCTTTGCTTCCTTTATGGGTCTAGGTAACACATGTGTGAGATACCTGATCAATGTATAATTGTAAAAAATATTGTTAGTGGTCACAATACAAATTATCACCCATGATATAGAAGAGGGTTTGATGCCTGCGTTTGTTGTCCATTAACAGAGGAAAAGATTGGCCTTCTATTTCTGCTTGCATTCAGGCCTACAAAATGTAATGACCTTATCACATCACGGACCAGTTGCAGTTTCCTGCTTCAGGACATGTTTCTTAGACAATAGAAGTCTTCTTCTTGTGCTCGTTATTTGATGATAACACTACCAGATGGAGTCTTACGAGGGAGTTGATCATTTTTTTTTGGGGGGGGGGGGGGGGGAGATAACTTGCCTTAAGTTGGAACCGCGACTAACTAACTTGGGTTCTTCTTTAGCTCCATACATCCTGCAGTTTAGTTTTGATTTAGTGAGCCAGTATATATTTCTTATGTCACTGCACAGAGGACAATCCTGCAGACGTGTTCAGCAGTTTGCTTGCTTAGCTGCAGAATAGAAGTATAGATCTGTACTTATGCTTCATTGACTAAATATAGGCATTTTAAATGAGTGAAATATGAAGAAATTATGGAAATGTTGGAATGTTTACACACTGATGGTAAAGATCTGTTAATATTAAAGAAAACATTGGCAACAGTTTAAACATAAAAGTCCTCAAGAGGACTCAAAGAATGTTAGAGAGTTATGTCTCTTCTGGTCTCACCAGTTTGTGTATATTGTGGAGAGTTTAGTTGTTTTATATCATTACTGTCACCAATGGTCTGTAGACTTCTACGTGAGCATGGAGCTATCTGTTATTGGTCCCCTCGCAGATAATCACGTAAAGACATTAAGTTGCCATTATTGTGGTTTAAAATCTCGGATTTATTACCTAAGATGAAGTGGCCAGTTTCCTGTTTTTGCTTTTTAAATGTGATTTATGTACCGTGATGTAATTATACGGAATAATACTATAGAATTACTTTACAGGAGTATTGTGCAACTATGTCACATTTGTGTAAAGTTTCTTATAGTAGTTTACAAGTGTCCTTGAATGATGATTTTTTTAAACTGTTCATGAAAAACATTAACCAAGATTATTCTTGAAAAACTTTGGAAATATTTTTGAATTTAGTGTCACATATGTTAATGAATATCAGACATTTGAGGTGTTAGCTTTAACAAACACACACTCATATGTTCAGGGAGAGAATTCAGTGTGAATGAAATGCTGGAGACATTATCCAGATTTAAATGTTATGAAAGATTAGAGATATACTGTTGATTGAATTACTTAAAAGGTTAGAAAAATATTCTTGAATTAAATATTTGAGATTACCACTGTGATCTACAGTGAAATGTTTCAGATATTCAGAGATATAGCAGATTCATTCAAAGTATGTATAGCACAGACTTTGATACTGCAGTGTCCTTTGAAATATTGAGGCATTTTTGAAGCAGTTAGTACGAAATATTCTGCCTGCATTTGTTTAAAAATTGAACAGTTATGGTTTGTCCGTATTGTAGTTTTTTAAAAACACATACAGATGCAATATTAAGGGTATAACTTCACTAATCTATATATACATAAAATGTAATGTCTGTCTGTCTGTATGTTATTGATGCGTTCGCGAATGGTCCATCCGATTAAGATGAAATTTCCTACACGTCTTCTTATTATTCCCGTGCAGCCAACTGTCACAGTTTGTTAGTTTACAAACAGCTATTTACGTAATAAAATTAATTTTTTTATTACATTATAATTTATATATAGGGAGGGGACTTAACTTAAGAAAAGTTATATCAAGGGACATAACTTTTAGTGGCATTGCTATATATTTTATATATTGTTTCATTGTTATCAAAGCTTTATAAAATGTTTGTCTACAGTTATTTACAGGCATATGCGTTATAATATCTTCCTCTTCAGCGTTCCGAGCGATTGAGGTTCTTTGCTGCAAATATAATCTGTCTCCATTCGTCTCTCTGCGTTATAATATATAATGATAAAATCTTTAAGGCATTTTTAAAGTTTTCATAAAAATAATACACCTGTCATGGTCTTACTCTGATCTAAATAATGGTTCGGGTTCATACAGGCAACAATACACTGTTCGCTAGGATATAGAACATTTATTGTATGAAGTGTACAGTTGGCGCAGTGGGTAAACAGACCCGCGCTCTCTTATCTTACATATCACAGATAGTTAAACATCAAACATATAGTTGTCATACAACAATCTAGCACACTATCTAGCCCTAGTATATCTATCCCTATCTATGAGTCCCTCTCAGGCAGGCCCTGTTGTCTCTCTCCAGTCCGTTTGTCCTCTGCCGGTCTCCCCGTGTCCTAACTCGACACGGGCGGTAACTCTGTCCGAGTTCCTCGTGGACCCCGCATTAGGCGGGCCACATCAGTGTCCACGGAATCATGGACTTGGTGACCATCTCTTTGGAGAAGGTTCTAGATTACTCGGGTCCTGCTCGACTCAATGGTTTCCCTTGGGCTGGAATTGCAGCCCTTTACTATATGTGCAAGTGAGGCGGTGACAGGATCCCTCCTCCCCCATGACATGATTTGTTGTTGGGAATTAGATCCGTTCTAATTCTGTCACCGAATCACATACAGTTGGTGTTTGTAGTTTGGTGGATAGTAACCTGGTAACCTACCTATTAGCACTAAAAACTCATGTATTCTACCATACAACACTTGTCTGATTTGGTGCAGAGATCCCTGTCTCTCGTGTGCTTAAATATGCTTATCAGACCGAAGTTACGTGGCATTTTAGTAGTTGTATTTACAACTTGCCCTTCTCATAGTACCCGAAATGGTACCCAGACAAATAACCCCTATATAATAGAGGGTTAACAAGACCGAAGTCTTGGCTAAATAAGTACACCTTCAAATCTTGATCTGTGTGTGTATTTCTATACACTTTTACTCCCGTATGTTATATAATGCTAAATATGTAGTTACCTTGTTCTTTTATCCCCCTCAAACTACATGTGTCCCTGTTGGCTTGTTAGTGTGTTAACTAATAAGTTGATGTATCTAATAAAGTGACTGTATTTTAAATTGATAGTGTTGAGTTTTGAGGTTTGTGTAACGTGCGTGCTGAATGTGTGGTGTAATTCCAAGCGTCACGAGTTGGGATAACCTCAATCATGTAATACTGCACTGTGTGCAATACCTGACTAGGTATTCCAAGTAGTGGTGCTTAGATGTATCCTAACTGCTAATCTAAGTGTATTAACATAACTACTAAATTAACTCCCTACTAAATTAAGTTCTACACATGTATTGACAAATTAGACAAGTCATGCACTTTTACATGGAAGACGCAGACAAATTACAATGAATACGTTTTGCGTACAATTTGTCCGCCAAGTGTATCGTTCTCTCATTTAATCCTTTCACGCAGTCATTCACTCATCTGTCATTCAAAATAGTAATTGGCTAAAATATATATTTAAAGTTGAGGTAAGCGTTATTGCCCTTAGAAAAAATGGGCTAGGCGATATTTGCCCTTTAAGAAAATACGTACTTTTTGTACGATGAATGAAAAATAGGTTATAATTTAACTAGAGACACTTGTATAGGACGGTTATTTAGCATAGGAATGGTACCGTCTGTAATATTAAAGTAGAATATGTACAAGTTACAGGTTAACACAATTTATATACATCATTAATGGAAATATAATACATATTTAATAGTAAACTAATTAATTAAATAACTCCAACGATGATGTGCGCGTTGACGTCCCTTCGTTCGTGTGTTATGCCATGAATGTTAAAGTTAGTATGGCTGTCTCTTGAGTGTTGTCGTCGATGTTGTTCTGTTTCGGCTGTTTGCAAAGTTTTGTAGAAACAGCAAGTATGGATTGCTCTGACTGTCCCGCATGAAATATAACATTGTTCAGAGATAGTTCACTGGTTGATATAATTGGTTGAAATGACCGCACAGTTAATGTTTCTTGCTGGAATCGTTGTAGAGCTTAGGCATTTGATGGTATAGTTCTTACAATATAGCTCTTAACGTATGTTTAAGGGTGACGTAATTAACCTAATCACTGAGAGTACTCTAGCAGGTGTAGAGTCACACTGTTATATGTAACGGACTAAAAGTATCACAGTTTATCGTGTGGCTACTGGCCAATGTGATTAGAGTTATTCTACTGGCGCATTTGTCTGCCGTGATAAAAGGTCAGCCACAATGTTCTCGGTGCCCTTAATATGGCGAATTTCGAAGTCAAAATCTTGAAGTAGAAGACACCATCTTTGTAACCTGTTGTTTTTGGGCGACCCATGATTCAGTACTAATAATGGCGAACTGTCTGTGAGGACCACAAAATGGCTTCCCAAGAGGAACTTAGATAGTCTCAATATACAGAACAAAAGGCTCAAACACTCCAATTCAACTGTGGCATAACGAGTCTCAGCCTTCTTCAGTTTGCGGCTTACGTAGAGGATCGGGTGTCGAACGCCATCCACTTCCTGCATTAAACATCCTCCTATTGCGATAGCGCTCGCATCTGTGGTCAAAATAAAGGGTAAATTTATGTTGGGTAATCGCAAGACTGGTGGATTAGAAAAAATATGTTTCAACCTACACATTGCATCATCTAAGCTGGTACTTTTACAAATTTTTGATGGATGATCTTTAGTTAACATATCAGAAAAGACTGAGGTGAGTTCTGCCCAATGTGGAATAAATTTAGAATAATAGTTAATCAGACCTAGTAAACTTCTAACTTGCTTCTTTGTGGTAGGTACTTCTAGCTTAAGGATCTTGGAAACAATTTTATCATCAGTCAACAATTTTCCTTCAGAAATTCTATGACCAAGGAAGTCTATTTGTGTATAGCCTATTTCAACCTTGGAAGGTTTGATAGTAAGTCCGAAAAGAGAGATTTGGTGGAAGACTTGTTTAGGGTGAGTAATTGAGAAGTCATATCAGAAGAATGGACGCATATATCATCAATATAAGCAACTACGTCATTAATTCCGTGTAATAACAATCTTGTTAGTCTCACAAATGTGGCCGGTGCGTTCTTCAGGCCAAAGGAAAATATAGCCATTCGTATAACCCGAGAGGTGTTGCGAATGCTGTTATATGTCTACAAGAAGGGTGTAGAGGAACTTGCCAATATCCTTTCGCTAAATCTGTCTTAGAAAATAAGGATGATTGAGCCATATCTAAAATAAGATCTTCACAACTGTTCATAGGCTCTGCATCCGTTGTTGTTCTGGTATTCAATATTCTATAGTCGATGCACAAGCGGATTGTCTGGTCTTTCTTTTTCACCAAGACAATCGGTGAAGAATATTGAGACATAGATTTTTGAATAATGCCATTCTTCTCTAAATCTAAAATTTCTTTATCTAAATTAGATCTGTAATGGAGAGGAATAGAATATGGTCTACATTTGACCGGTCTCAGATCTGTTAACACAATTGAATGTGTTATTCTATCAGTGCGTCCAGGTTTGTTGGAAAAGATCGTCTTATAGTCGTCTAGGAGCGTTAAAATGTCCTGTCGCTGTTGTTGTGTCAAAGTGTCAGAGATATGTATGTCTTTTATACTTCCGTCGTCAGTCATAATTGGCACAGGGATTTCAGTGTTGTCCATGTCTGTCTGATTTATCACCGATGCTACAGTTTGTAAATTGTCTTCAATGTCATTGTCGTCGTCGTCGAGATCGATCGTCAATATGTCGTCAAATTTGTCGTTATTGTCAATATCACAGATTGTCGGTAATGTCCATCTGTCTTCGTCCACAGTTTGTTGCGTCTGTTCGTTTGTCTCATTGTCCTGTCTAGCATAGTATGGTTTCAACATATTTACATGTAATAATTTCAATTTTCCATTTACAGAGAATGTAGTAGGGTTATTCCCCTTGACCAGTTTATGACATGTATCACAAGATGTACAAAATGATTTAATCTCTTGGTCAAACTTTGGCCAAAAAAAATGGGTTAGGACAATAGCCTTGGTCATTTCGTATCCCATATGACCTCCAAAAGGGGAGTCATGGGCTATTTTTAGCACTTTGTTTCGATGTGCTTGTGGTAAAACAATTTGCTGTGTCGTGGTCTGGTTTGTTGTGTAAAATCTGGTTAGGATGTTATTCTGTAGCCTAAATGTCCACGATGCATGTTTAGTGACTTTTGGTTTAAGTCCAACTAATTTAAAGTATGGTGCAAGTGTTTTATCTGCTTTTTGTTCATTACCAAAAGTGATGTTAGTTGAGTTTGGCACTACTATTTCTAATGATTCCTGTAGTTGTCGGTGTTGGTTTTGTGGGTTGTCCTGTCGTGTTATTGCGTTTGTGTGTTGTGTGTTTTGTTGCACATTACAGGTTCGGTACTTGGTAGTTGGGTAGCATCCTCAATTCGAGGTTTAATTCGGTCGTATCATTCTTGATTCGACCGCCCCTGCATTGTACACCTCGGTAAATTCTTCCTGAATTACCTCAGTGGTTGTCTCCCTTGGTAATTTGGCAGTTTGAGACAAGCAAGAATGGTGTTTCTCTTTTGTGTCGCTATTTCTGTGGTGGATACCGTGTTTTTGCTCCCACCTTTTGATCTCTGTTTCAGAGCATGGATGTATGTTGGGTAAATCACCAAGTATAATATCCGCGACGGGATTTTCAAGGATAGCACACAATACTTGGCCAGATATGAACGGTGTTTGAATTTCGACCAAAGCAAGGGGGTATTTCTCTATCGTACCTGAAAATGTGCGACACGTCACCTGTTTGTCTGTGTAGTCTTTAGCGTCTATTAATGTTTTCCTCACCCCACAGAGAGTTGCGCCGGAATCACGAATTAACGTGCACTTTTTGTTGTTAACAAAACCTGTATAAAAAACTAGCTTGCCTGTAGATGATAAGGCAGCGTTAGCTGTTTCATTTGCAATTGGGACTATGTGACCACAATGTAGTGTTGTGTCAAGTTGGAACTTCGTACAGGTGTTGCACTTATTGTTTGTAAAGGTGTTGATGACGTGTACAGCATTACCAAGCTCGCTTTCATTGTCGTGTTGATTTTCACATTCATTTAGTGACTCAAGCTCTTCGTCAGACGATGTTTCTACTAATGCCGCATTGGCCTGTTTCAATAACTTTCGGCCTTCACAATCCTTATTATAGTGATACCAGCTATTGCAGAAATAACATTTAATTGCTCTGTGGTAAGCCATGCGTTTAGCTGTTTGCTTCTCTACCATCTTTTTGAGGTGTTCAGGGTAGGTGGGTGATTTGTCACACATCCCGTAACTGTCGTGATGAAAATTGCAATATTGGCAATCCCGGACGGGCCCCCAAAAAGCCTGTCATGGTCTTACTCTGATCTAAATAATGGTTCGGGTTCATACAGGCAACAATACACTGTTCGCTAGGATATAGAACATTTATTGTATGAAGTGTACAGTTGGCGCAGTGGGTAAACAGACCCGCGCTCTCTTATCTTACATATCACAGATAGTTAAACATCAAACATATAGTTGTCATACAACAATCTAGCACACTATCTAGCCCTAGTATATCTATCCCTATCTATGAGTCCCTCTCAGGCAGGCCCTGTTGTCTCTCTCCAGTCCGTTTGTCCTCTGCCGGTCTCCCCGTGTCCTAACTCGACACGGGCGGTAACTCTGTCCGAGTTCCTCGTGGACCCCGCATTAGGCGGGCCACATCAGTGTCCACGGAATCATGGACTTGGTGACCATCTCTTTGGAGAAGGTTCTAGATTACTCGGGTCCTGCTCGACTCAATGGTTTTCCCTTGGGCTGGAATTGCAGCCCTTTACTATATGTGCAAGTGAGGCGGTGACACACCTATTTTAAATACGTGAAAATTTTCTAACTCAACTTTTTATTTCTCTTCGACATCTATACAGTCATCCCAGCATTTATTGGGTTTTCGTGATATCTTGGTAAGTTTACGTTCAGTAGTTTCAGAGAAATGATCATGATGGCTATGTAACTACAATTAGTTTTGGCTGACACATACGTTAAGAAAAAAAGGTTCAGAGAAATTAGGCGTAGTCAGTCAAAATTTTTTGGACATGTTATGAGAAGAAATGGACTGGAGAACTTGGTGACAGTTAGCAAGATCGAAGGGAACAGACCAAGAGGAAGACTGAGAGGAAAATATCTGGATGGCTTGGCCACATGGCATGGACGAGACAGGAACACTGAGCTGATCCACGACTCTGGTGATCGAGTGAAATGGCGAGTCATGACCACCCACGCTTTCCGGCATGGCACATGATTGATTGATTGAGTTTCAGATTGCCCTATTTAGTTATTGGGATGAAGATTGTTCTCTTCCAATCTGTTCGCCATATTTCCGGGAACGGGAGCTTTTATGACTACTAATATGAATTAAATGAGACGCTCTCCACCAGGGACTGGGCGAAGCTGGCCCTGGTCGTCTTTTTTGGGAACGGGAACAGGGGCCAGATATTTCCGGGAACGAGAACGGGAGCTTATATGACTACTAATATGAATTAAATGAGACGCTCCCCACCAAGGGCTGTGCGAAGCCGGGCCGGGTCGTCTTTTTTTGGGACCGGGAGCAGGGGCAGAATATGAATTAAATGAGATGCTTCTCGCCAGGGGCTGGCGAAACCAGGCCTGGTCGTCTTTTTTGGGAACGGGGGCAGGGGCCGAATATGAATTAAATGAGACGCTCCCCGCCAGGGGCTGGGCGAAGCCGGGACGGGTCGTCTTTTTGGGATCGGGAGCAGGGGCCGAATATGAATTAAAAGAGATACTCCATGCCAGGGGCTGGGCGAAGCCGGACTGGGTCAGCTAGTATATAATAAATTAAATGCACAATAACTGGATTAAATTGTCGGGCAATTGTGACAGCAGAGAAAGAGCATTAGCTGTTAGATACAACAGAAACAGCAAAACCTAATCAATGAATTAGAGACATAACAGAGAACACAACCTTGTATGTAGCCCATATCAAGTCTTGTGCAGAAAGTTCTTCCTAGTGTGACGCGGAAGGGCATAATGGGAACAAGGGAAAGAAAAAGAAGGGACTTCATGGAAAGAGAATATAATAACTGTAATATCCAATGGCTTGTCGTGTGCAGAGTCTTTTCCCCGATGTATTTTGAAATGTTTATCGAAAGCCAGATGTCAGGCCTCTACTGCTGTAATATGTAAATGACCTTTCACATCTGAATCTTCACCTTCCTGGTACACCTCGCCAGGTAATTATCATTTTTATACCTTGAAGTCTTTATATGTACAAAATATTTAATTTTCCTCATTTTAAAAAGTTGCTTAAAAGATGACAGGGTTGATAAACAGGGTTGTCTTAATTGCACCGGGTTTTATCCCATATGGCTCTGTCTCTTTCCGCAGTGCAGGAAGCACTAACTCCGTAGCTCTAGCGACGACCCACGGGAGAATCCAAAAAATGTCACTCGTGAACCAAAGGGTGCGGCCCGGAATCGGACCCACAACCTTCGGAGTCCGAGTCAAACGGCTTGACCACTTCACCACGGAGACTCCTCTGTCCTCATTTTTGTTTGTCTTAACCATTTGTCTTATGATCATTTGTCTTCAATATTTAATTCTTGTTGGATAGGTCTGTTTTTCTGTAAATTTTAAATACTCTTTTGTAACATTTATATTCAAAGGCAGATAATTTAAGCACATTGATTATAGATAATTGGTTAGTAGCTGTACACTTTTGTGTTGTCATGAAGTGGATGAGTGATGTGGGTCAGGTAAAGATGAATGTAGGATTCCCAAGTGGTCCATGTCCTGTATGAATGAGAGGCTACCAGACCAGGTTATTTAAAGACAGTATAACATAGTTCAGGACTGCTACTGCTAGTTATTTTTTTTTAACGACTGGTGTGCAGGCAGTCTGGCTATGTCTTTATAGCTGTTATGTAGGGATCAACATTGTGTTTATGAGACAGAAGAATGGTCGGCTGATGGCTGCTACTATGCCTTTGTATATGCTGAGTTCTGCATTTATCTTATTGTGGTGGTTGAATAAATTGGAGTAAGAAGCTTAAGAATGGAGGTGGAGGCAGTCACTGCGGCTCTCCGCTGGATGGAGAATACGACACACACACACATCGTGATTGTAACTGACTCAGAAAGCATGCTGACGAGGGTGAGGACGGGCAGGCTTCGTGCGGAGTGACTTGCTTCGTTTCAGAGGTCACGGGGGACAAGCATCGCCTGGATTATTTCTCCGGGGCATGCGGGTGTGCTGGGAAATGAACAGGTGGACAGATTGGCTGGCTCTGCAGAACTTGGTGGAGTATTGATACATGACAAGGCAGATGTGGTTGTGGCCTTGTGGGAGCACATGCACACCTTGGAGGAGCAAATGGATTACCATGGTCTGGCAAGAATGAGACAGCGAGGAGTGACGAGGGGATCTGGCCGACGCTCAACGCTCAGAGGAAAGGCGAGACGGACTTATAATCAGATTGCTACTGGTACTATTAGTGTTGGAACTCTTCGCTGGCTGCTGAGGATGGGGACGGAGCACTTATGGGAATGCCCTGAATGCTGTGATGTCGATTCCTAAATCAATCAATACATTGGAGTATTTCACACGTGTTATATACTAAAGTGTTAACTGTCATTTTGTGGTGATCTGTCGGGCATGGTTGAGAAACATGGACTTTTAAATGAAAAGGATGAAGAGAACTGGAAAGTATTTTAAATTTGGAATTATCACTAGATGCAAATAGTGAGCTTGTCAGAAGGGAACAGGAAATTAATACAAACAAATCCTACAACAGGAACCTAGCTATGGGTCTGTGAAGTGTTAGGAGCCTCACACTTTGTAGGCCTGAGTACATGGAGGAATAGGTGGCCAGTCTTTCCCTCACTTAGAGGATGATGAGTGCAGGTATTGAACCCTCTTTTGACTGTGCTCATGACATCATCACAACTTCCTAGTGATTACACCAACACTCCTACTGAAAAGAGATCAGATGATTCTAAAAGTCACTGGGGGGGGGGGGGGGGGACTATTTAAAGGCATGCTATCTTGGCTTGTTCACAATATAGGACAGTCGTTTACAAATGAAAATGCTGGAGGGCAAAATTCATTGGTGAGGGAACAAAAAATGTTTGCATATCCTTTACAGGACATTGCTGTCAACATCAGCATCTTTATACTCTCATAAGTAACGTGACGACGGTGAGAATCAGCAGTGTTTCGAATCGCATCGGTAACTTACGGGGTATATGAGCCGGCCGCTCAGAAAGCAATGGCAAACCACTGAGCGTAATCTTGCCAAGAAATCAACAATCAGCTGAGGAAAAAAGGAAACAAAACAATGACATCACACAGACATTACATGCAAGACATGGGGGTAAGAGAATTGCAGAGTGTAGGAGACTGGAGTGATATGAACAGGCAGTTTCATGGCCAGTTTTCAAACTGATTAATCTGACGATGAATTAATTTCTTCTATTGTAACAGCTATAGTCTGTTAGGAATAAATTGTTGATGTTGAAGTAGTTGTTCAATATTACATACAGCTGAGTTGGATCTTTGCCTGATATCTTTTTTTGTATTACGTGGTGAGTGCCTATATGTCTTTCTACATGAGCATTGTTTGGATCCAGATGATAACCAAGTCTCTCTGCTGTTGTATTATTACAAAATTATATACAATCTGTGACATGTATTACTTAAATGTTTCAGCGATTCATTGGGGGATCTCCGTGGTGATGTTGTGCTCTGAAGTTGTAGGTACATTTTCGGACATCATTTGGTTCATGAGTGTAATTTCTTTGGATATCCCAAGGGGTCGTCACTGGGGCTAGAGTCCCTGCATTTTGCGACAATTCCAGCTGAATGCTCTGCAGAAAGAGACTGATATGAGATCAAACCCTGTGCAGGAGTCAGTATTCTTGCTTTTAAACCCCCTGTTATTGGAAATAGTTATCTTGTTAGTAGTGAACTGTTGGTACATTAACATTCCATTTCCTGCTGCTGACATTTTGTTAGCAGTGAACCGTTGATACATTAACACTCCATTTCCTGCTGCTGACATTTTGTTAGTAGTGAACCGTTGATACATTAACACTCCATTTCCTGCTGCTGACATTTTGTTAGTAGTGAACCGTTGATGCAGTAACATTCCATTTCCTGCTGCTGATATTGTGAAAACAAGGACTTTTGTGTTGTCTTATGTGCACTAAATTGTCATTCCTCTCAGAATGTTATGCATATTTTTATGCCTTGTATGAAATCATTTTTATTATCATTATCTGAGTAAAAAAAATACTTTTGAAAATGAATTGTTTTGTGTGTATTTGTTAGAACTTTACATATATGATTCAATCAAGAGAAAAGAAAAAGGTGAACCGGTCATCTTTACAAGAACGTAGTCACAAGTGGCAGCTAGAGCCTTTGCCAGCAAGCAAACAACACATAAGTGCTGTTTTTTAAAACTATTCCTTGCTTGGAAATACAGTTGTCTATTCCTATATTGGGGAGCCACGGTAATGTAGTGGCTAGCAACCCGGTGGTCATGTGTTCAAATCCCCATCAAGGCTGGGATATGTTAAAAACTGATCTTGCTCTTGGGTTGACACAGACTAAAATGGGTGCCAGTTGTTCTGGGAAGTCAAGGTGGCCGCCTTGATACTGACTACATCATCTGTCAAGTGCTGACTGGTCTTTGAAATACAGAACTAACACCATACGCCCAGCATCCCTCAAGGTGTGGGGAAAGGTCCTGTATCTTTGCTTTTACTTTTATTCCATTTTGGAGACACAGTTATGTTAGCTATTCTTTTCTTAGAGTCGTGGATCAGCTCCGTATTCTTGTCTCGATCAAGCCATCCAGATATTTACTGCCTTCCTCTTTTTTTTTTTCCCTCAATCTTGCCAGGTGTTACCAAGTTCTCTTATTTATTTCTTCTTATATTCTCTTTATAGGGTCACTGTTATCTATTGCTTTCTTGAAGTCACAAATGTATTAGCTATTGCTTTCTTGGGGTCACTATTTTGTTAACTACGATTTTCATGGGGTTACTATTGTGTGTTAACTATGGTTTTCATAGGGTCTTTTTCTTCTTCTTCTCTTCATTTACCTCAGTGGAATGTTTCCAGTGGGCTTTGTAATTGTAAGTTGATCTTCATTTCTCCAACATTCTTAATGCCATCACTACACATTTTAAGAGTGTAACCATTATATTTATTCAATGTGGCTCATTGTGATAGTTGGTACCAGGGGATTCTTTAAGGCAGCCAAACCATTTAATGGTCTTCTTTAATGTATTGCATGATGGTTTCAGACCGTATCTTCTTCTAATTTACTAATTCCTAAATCTCTGTTTCTCCTGCAGTTTTTCTAAGTCATCTCATCACTGTTACTATTATTTTTGCACTCATTAGTTGCAGTAAGCATCCATGTTTGACATTGGTAGCATAATCTCCACCAAACAATTGTTCTTACGAGATTTGCATTAGTAGTTATAGATATCTTTCTATGAGTCAGAAGTGTACATGATTAGCCTTAGTAGAATGGTGTTGATTTCCATATTTTCTTAGGTAGTCCCATAGCACATTCTTGTCAACTCTATCAAAAGCATTTTCCTGGTCTATAAATGTGACTTTACAGGTCTTATGTTTAAATACTTTTTCGTTCAGCTGTCTCAGTGTGAATATTGTGCCTGTGCAGCTTATGTTTGGTCTAAAACCCATCTGGGTTCATGATAGTTGTTCTTCCAGTAGCGAGATTCCTCTATAATAAGTACAAACTTTCTTATTTCCATTATTTTTCCATATGCGTACAATTATTGATGTTTGCCAATCATCCTAGCAATCTGAAAAATTTGTCACACCCATTTTGCCCGTTTCTCCGGCTGCTTTGATAGCTGCTACAGGTAAATCATCAATGCCCATTTCTTTGTGCTTTGGTGCCATTGTAATCATTTGTTCTACTTCTGCCAATGATATATCTGGTTCAAGCTAACCTATCTCTGCTTTTGTATTTATACTTTTTACCATATGCATAGACTACAACACATCATTGGCACCTTTCCGTCTTGACAGACAATAGTTTGGTACATTGTGCTTCAAAAAGGCTTAATAACTACAACCCATGAACCATGTTTTCACATGCATCTGCTGTGGGCAAACATTTGCAGCAAGAATTGGCCTTACCGGCCACACTCGCCACCGCCATGGGTCGTAGACTATACAAAGGCTTTAGATAAAATAAGACATGTCAACATGATAAAAATGCTTGCAGATCTACAATTTGATGGACTTAGACTTGTAAAAAAACATATATTGGAAACAAGCTGCCATAAAAATTGATGATGAAGTAGTTCAATATAAACCTATTGGGGGGCTGAGTGGTCTTGAGGTATGGTGTCCGCCTCGAATGCTGGAGGCCCCGGGTTCAGGCCCAGGTGAGGACCGGAATTTATTAAAAAATCCACCTGGACTTCCAGTAATAAAATGTCCCCTGGTCTCTGGGTAGTGAGATCGGACGCCCGTGTGTATTGTTACGCATGTAAAAAAGTCCCTTGGCAGTTAGAAATCGAAAAAGAGTAGCCGTAACGGCGCTGCCCGGGCAAAATCTCGAGTTAAAAATCTACCCAAAGTATTTCAGGATCCTCGCCGATGCAACGGAGTTCGTGCATTGAGCTGAGTTTCTACAGACTCAGGTTTGAGTTAGGAGGAAAACGGAGCACTTATGGGTTAAACCGTGTGCCGTGATGTTGATCCGACGACTAAACTAAACTAATATAAGCCTATTAAGAGAGGTGTGAGACAGGGATATGTAATGTCTTCAGATCTTTTTTCCCTGCGCTATGAAAATATTTTCAGAAATATAGAAGATATGAAAGGAATCATCATTGGGGGACGAAACATCAATAACATTAGATATGCAGATGATAGTCTTGATTGCAGACAATGAACATGACCTGCAAAATTTAGTAGATGCGGTTATTACACACAGTGAACAACTAGGGTTAGAATTAAATTGTAAAGTAAATTGCAAGTATTGATTGCAGACAATGAGCAGGATTTGCAACATTTAGTAAAAGCGGTTATTGCACACAGTGAACAATTAGGGTTAGAAAACTTAGAATTGAATTGTAGGAAGACACAAATTATGGTCGTCACTAGGACAGAGGAAATGCCACATTGTAATATACAAGTAAATGGGAATATTCTTAAACAAGTGAATCAGTACAATTATCTCGGAACAGTCATAACATCTGATGGGAGATGCCTTGAAGAGATTAGAACAAGAATCGCCATGGCGAAGGTAGCCTTTTGCAAGATGAAAAACATTCTGACCAATAAAAAGATGTCAACTGAAATGAGAAAAAGAGTGTTGAGATGCTATATAGAACCTGTGCTTTTGTATGGATGTGAAGCATGGACAATGAACAGTCAAGCTGAAAAACATCTGATGGCTGTGGAAATGTGGTTTCTGAGGAAAATGCAAAGAATACCATGGACAGACAGTAAGACCAATGATCAAGTCCTACAAGAGACAAATGAAGATCGTAAACTAATTAGAGTAATTAAACGTAGACAATCACAATTCTTTGGCCACGTTATGAGAAGAAATAACATGGAGACCTTAGTGGCAACTGGCAAGATCGAGGGGCAGAGAAGTAAATATCTGGATGGCTTGGCTGCATGGTATGGTCGAGACAAGAACACAGAGCTGATTCAAGACTGGTAATCGAGTGAGATGGCGAAACATGACAGCCCACTTATTGGTATGGCACACAATAATGACAATCACAATTCTTTGGCCACGTTATGAGAAGAAATAACATGGAGAACTTAGTGGCAACTGGCAAGATCGAGGGGCAGAGAAGTAAATATCTGGATGGCTTGGCCACATGGCATGGTCGAGACAAGAACACAGAGCTAATTCAAGACTGGTAATCGAGTGAGATGGCGAAACACAGCCCACTTATTGGTATGGCACACAATAATGATGATGAATATCTGAGAAAACTATCTCATAAACAACATCATGGGTTGGAATCTGAAAGACTGGCTGTATTAAAAAATCAAACTGGCTTAGCAAGAACAGTGATGAAAGCTATGGTTCCTGGAAGAAGAGGTACCAACGTGGACGCAGGACACTAATGACACTCAGGGCATGAAAATACATGAGGCTGGGGAACTGTCAAAGGACTGAGAGTCTTTCAGGTAGGCCGTGATGAGAACGACATTCTGCCAATTACCTGCTATGTAAGGATGATATTCTACTGTTTATAGTGCTAAAAGTGTCATCTAGTTGTTTTAAAAGACCAAGTTGTCAGACATATACTTAACTGTCCTTTTAAGTTGTAGAAGGCAACATCATGAGGAAGGTAACTGATCACCACAGTTCATACAGCAATAGTATATTCATAATCCTTACCATTCCAAACCTTTACAGCAGTGTCTGTCATGAGATACATCTTTTATTTTTACCATTATCATCACTGAATGTCACATCAAATGGCATGCTTGACTATCTTTCTGCAACTCCCAGTCTTCGGTACAATGTATCAGTGCAAGAGTTGATATAGATTTAACTCCAATATTAAATCATTACTGCTATCATCATCATCATCAAGTGCCATGTCAGCTGGCATAGGCGATCATGGCTTTCCTCAGATCTCGGTCTTTGGTTGTCTGGATCAACTCTGCTGATGATATTCCTCCATGCCACAGTCTCAGTCCATTCAGCATCATTTCTCTTGTTCTGTCTCTGCCTCTCTTCCCCTCAATCTTTCCAGTTATGATGTTCTCCAATCTTAAATCATTACTGCTATATGGATGAGAAACATGGAGAACAACAAACAGAATGATTAATAAACTACGAATGTTCAGTAACTGATGCTTGAACAGAATAATGGTGCTAAAGTGGCACGACACAATCACCAATGTGAAGCCCACGGAGAGACCTGAACAAATCCCAGTGAATCAACAAGTGAAGTCAGGACTCTAGCGCTGGATAAGACACACTGAGGAAACCTGAGGATAGTACAACTAGACATTCCTTTGTCTAGAACATACACGGAAAACAAAATAGTGGGAGACCTAAAAACACATGGAGAAGAGGATTAAAGACAGATATGAATAGTATGGGGAGAACATGAACAGAGCTGCAGAAGATAGCAAGAGATAGGATGGATTGGCATCTCCCAATTGGGGAATAAAAGGTAGAAGAAGTAGTAGTGCTGCTTATCTTTGCATGCCATCATGCAGATATGCCCAGAACATTCTCTTGCTGTCGTGCTCAATCTCTGTTCCATGTCAGTTGTTACAATATGCACCTTTTGTCCTTTTCTCATCACATAGCAACAATTGCTGACTGTCTTTTTGTCTATACTAGTTGATATATGTTCCAATTATTTCCTCTCTAATGATTCATTCATTCATTCAGTAGCATGTCCTTTACAGAACATCGCTCCCGTAACAACCTTCCGGAAAACTTCTTGTCTCTATATAGCAAACAAATGTCTTTTTACCTTACTAGTTGTTACATGTTCCAATTGGAGGTCAGCAAGGCCGAATGGATAACAGCGCTTGTTCTTAAACATCTGGTGTGCCAAGGAAGCAGTTAAGCTCCTACAATGGTCAGTTGGGCTAAAATGTTGACTTCTCGTCCTTGACTTCGAGATATAAATTACAAGTACCTCTGAAGTCAGCATGGGTTGGCCTGATGGCAAGGGACACTAGTAATAGGGACAGCTAATCCATATGCAAAATTCAGACCAGTGCACTAGAAGTAGTAACACGGGAATGGACTACGCCTGAGTTCAAAGCGAGCACAGGCCAAAAAAAGTTTTTCTAATTAGTTCTCCTCTAATGATAGAGAGCAACAAAAAGTTAACGTCTTTTTCCATACAAGTTGTACAATCTGTTCCAGTTGTTTCCTAGTTCATGATATAACAAACAAATATTGGTCTGTCTGTTTTCCATACAAGTGTTACAATCTGTTCCAGTTTGTTTCCATAGTCATGATATATACGAACAAATATTGTCGTCTTTGTCAATAATAAGTTAAAATCTGTTCCAGTTTGTTCCCTAGTCATGATATAACAACAAAATATTGTCTGTTACAATCTGTTCCAGTTGTTTCCCTAGTCATGATATAACAACAAATATGACTGTATTTTTCCATACAAGTTGTTACAATCTGTTCTAGTTTGTTTCCCTAGTCATGATATAATGAACAATCATTGACTGTCTTTTTCCATACAAGTTGTTACAATCTGTTCCAGTTTGTTTCCCTAGTCATGATATAACGAACAAATATTGACTGTCTTTTTCCATACAAGTTGTTACAATCTGTTCTAGTTTGTTTCCCTAGTCATGATATAATGAACAAACATGACTGTCTTTTTCCATACAAGTTGTTACAATCTGTTCCAGTTTGTTTCCCTAGTCATGATATAACGAACAAATATTGACTGTCTTTTTCCATACAAGTTGTTACAATCTGTTCCAGTTTGTTTCCCTAGTCATGATATAACGAACAAATATTGACTGTCTTTTTCCATACAAGTTGTTACAATCTGTTCCAGTTTGTTTCCCTAGTCATGATATAACAAACAAATATTGACTGTATTTTTCCATACAAGTTGTTACAATCTGTTCTAGTTTGTTCTCCTAGTCATGATTATAACGAACAATATTGACTGTATTTTTCCATACAAGTTGTTACAATCTGTTCCAGTTTGTTTCCCTAGTCATGATATAACAAACAAATATTGACTGTATTTTTCCATACAAGTTGTTACAATCTGTTCTAGTTTGTTTCCCTAGTCATGATATAATGAACAATCATTGACTGTCTTTTTCCATACAAGTTGTTACAATCTGTTCCAGTTTGTTTCCCTAGTCATGATATAACAAACAAATATTGACTGTATTTTTCCATACAAGTTGTTACAATCTGTTCTAGTTTGTTTCCCTAGTCATGATATAATGAACAATCATTGACTGTCTTTTTTCCATACAAGTTGTTACAATCTGTTCCAGTTTGTTCCCTAGTCATGATATAACGAACAAATATTGACTGTCTTTTTCCATACAAGTTGTTACATATCTGTTCCAGTTTGTTTCCCTAGTCATGATATAACAAACAAATATTGATCTGTATTTTCCATACAAGTTGTTACAATCTGTTCCTAGTTTGTTTCCCTAGTCATGATATAACGAACAAATATTGTACTGTATTTTTCAATACTAAGTTGTACAATCTGTTCCAGTTTGTTTTCCCTAGTCATGATATAACGAAACAAAATATTGACTGTCTTTTTCCATACAAGTTGTTACAATCTGTTCCAGTTTGTTTCCCTAGTCATGATATGCACGACAAATATTGTCTGTCTTTTTCAATATAAGTTAAAATCTGTTCCAGTTTGTTTCCCTAGTCATGATATAACGAAACAAATACTGACGTATTTTTTCCGTTAAAGTTGTTACAATCTTTCCTAGTTTGTTTCCCTAGTCATGATATAACTGAACAAATATTGACTGTCTTTTTCCATACAAGTTGTTACAATCTGTTCCAGTTTGTTTCCCTAGTCATGATATAACGAACAAATATTGACTGTCCTTTTTCATACTAGTTGTTACAGAATAATGTTTTTTTCTCATCTAATGATATAGCAAAAGCTGTCACAGAGTTATCCAGTTTGTTCTTGTGATGTTGGTAACAAGCTTGGCCACTTTTAAAAAGATTAGTCATTTTGACTGTGCATGGTAATTTTAACAATTCCCTAGTTGTCCAAAATGCACAGATGCATGATTCTTTTTCTAATTTCTAACGACAAAGAGTTGCAGAACAGAATTTGTATTTTATAAATGCAAAGCTTCCTTGCTCTATTCTGTTCTTTTGGGACATTTTCATCTGTTTTGATCTACACTACTAAATACATTTAATTACTTTCTCTTTAAAACTCAACAACATAAAACAGACCAAAACATTCAATAAGGAAGAAAATATCATTTATTATTGAATGACCTTCTGTCAATAATGTGATGCCACAAATAATCAACTGTGATATCTTCACAACTTGTAGCTACAAATGTGACAATAACATGAGACAATTAACAATGGTATTATGTCTGGTGACTCCTCAACAAATTTACAACATCATAGTAAAGATCTTTCATCACATTCTTACTGTGTTATTACATTTCATATTTTCTGATATCGTTTTATTGTATGTAATAGTATACAGCTTGTAATTTTGATGTTTTTACATGATAAATATGGTTCTTTTGTAATGCTTATATATCACACATAGAAACATATTCCAGATTTTTATAATTCACAAAGTGATAAAAAAAGCGATGTGAAAACAGCATAACTTCAGTCAATACATTGTCACTCAACATGGATATAACAGGCTCCTGAGAATGTTTTTATAACATGAGCATCGAATGCCTCAAATATGAAATCTACAGTTACCGTGACATTAGCTGAAAGTGCATAACACAAGCTCTGCCTACTGCACACAGAGTGCCAAGTTCTGCCTACTGCAACCACCGTGAAGAATTGCAATGTTTACTGCACCATTGTATCACACATATACAAACTATGATAAATTTGTATTAAACATTAAATGAAAAGTGAACCTTTTAAAATATTCTGGTAACATGTATGTAAAACATAAAGGTAATCCCATAGCAAACATTGCCACTGGCGTGTGAAGTATTCTAGCACACAACATATGAGGTGGGGATGGCTTGTTCACTCCCTAACCACCTTTCCATCTCAGACAATTTCTAGAAAATTGCCTGGTACCCATTTTTACTAGATCGGAGTCAACACCAGAGCAGTACTGAGTTTTTAAAAAATACATACCATAACAACGTGCACATGAGAGTAGCTTGGATATCTCTGCCTTATATTATTGCTTTGGTCAGCAAACAGATATTTAATTCAAACAAAATCCCATTCATAAATTTAAACAGAAAAAAGCTGATGTACAAAAGAGGTAATGATTAGTCAAATTTTGTGACTTATTACTAGTAATTTATTGTAAGTAATATTTCTCTGTGACTACAACGGTAGTACAAACTCAAAATTGCTTCTAACGAGACAGACACCAGGCACCTACAAGTACCATCTGTATAATTTGTAAAAACAAAATGAACTTGCAACCAGAGCTATACTGTTCTGAACAGCCTTTCTTCTAGTATCATCTTTTCGTACTAATACCACCGGCGTAGTAGTTGTCAGAGTGTGGAGAGGCAGCTTTGGTACTTTCATGAGGTCGTATTCAACCTGATATTTACAGCATGGATCAAATTGCCAGGATACTGCAGTATACTCCGGCACACACCACACTTGCAAAACCAAGGGGGAGGAACAAAAGTCCTTTCTCTGGCCACGTTCCACCAAAAAACAAGCACCCGAGACCTGATATCACAGCAGTTTTGTGCAGGCAGTTTCCACAAGAAATCCATCGTGCAGTGTCCTCCCCAAGACGAGCTGGCTCAATGACTATTGTCTCAGCCTTTGTTTCAAGGGCTCTGTCCAGTTGTAACTCAAATTCTTCTGATGAATATTCATGCTCATAAATTTCCCTGATAATTGCCAAGTCTTGGGGCATCTGGAGACAAAAGGTCAACAAAATTATTAATTCTACAATATCATCTAGAATAATTTAAAAGGGTGTTATGCTTCTATGGCAAAGGGGTTACAAATACAATTCTTAATCTAACACACTGGGTTCAAAACACTGCTGCGGGAGATTGGCAGCAGACCGCCTTGCATTGGTTTCCTACAAAGGTATGAGTGCCGGCCGTTCAGAAAGCAATGGTAAACTACTGAACATAAACTTGCCAAGAAATCATAAACAGCTGGTGTTGACTGCCATGTCCTGCAAAGGATGTAGAGAAACTGATGTGCCAGAGACAGACATAACCTGCGACAGGCATAGACCTGTTGTAATTATAAATAAAACATTGTGACAATTGTGTGACTTCAGTTTTAGTCACATTTTTAAGGCCATGACTGAGGTTCTACTCTTGCAACTTATACATAAAACACAGTAAAGGAGTGTGGTGTGGTGGCTTTGGTCATGGACATGTGGGTGAAATAAATGGCTCTCGTGATGCATATAAAGAGATACCCTGTACTATACCTTGAACACCAGCAGGCTCAGTGCTGAAATGACATAACCCCATGCAAGACTACTGCCATACAATATACACCACAAATAGATGACCACTATAGGCCTGGACAAAAACTGGCATGGGATCTTGAAGTTGATGGCCTTGAGATGCAGTGATGAGAAACCATTCTGCCACTGATCAGTCCACACCCCAAATCATGGGTGGATGATGTCCATGGAAGGTATGCTCTGCTAGCTTGATAAATAGCTTCAAATGTCCACCGAGATTAATTCCTATTAAATTACAGGTTGAATGTCCATGGAACAAGAATCCTGAATGATAGCTCACTTCAAATATCCACCACACGGCATCTGAAGAAAAAAAAGAAGCTAGCTGCAAATCCTTTACAGGATGTTGCAGTCAACCCCAGCATTTTTTGCTGTTGTGATCTCTTGGCAACAAATTATCATGTTCGAGTGCCTTGCATTTTTCCATCAATGACCATCTTGGGGGGGGGGGGGGGGGGAAAGGGACCCCCCTCAAGGGTGCCCTAAATTTTAAAAAGGGGCCCCATTTCTTTTTTAAAAGGGTTTTTACAATCTGTTCTAGTTTTTTTCCCCTAGTCATGTTTATAACGAACAAATATTGACTGTATTTTTTCCATACAAGTTGTTACAATCTGTTCCAGTTTGTTTCCCTAGTCATGATAAAACCAAACAAATATGACTGTATTTTTCCCCAACAAGTTGTTTACATCTGTTCTAGTTTTTTCCCTAGTCATGATATAATGAAAAATCATTGATGTCTTTTTCCATACAAGTTGTTACAATCTGTTCCAGTTTGTTTTCCCTAGTCATGATATAACAAAAAAATTTTGGACTGTCTTTTTCCATACAAGTTGTTACAATCTGTTTTTAGTTTGTTTCCTAGTCATGATTAATAAACCCAACATTGACTGTTTTTTTCCATACAAGTTGTTACAATCTTTCCATTTGGGTTTCCCCTAGTCATGATATAACGAACAAATTTTGACTGTTTTTTTTCCATACAATTTTGTTACAATCTGTTCCAGTTTGTTTCCCTAGTCTGTTTAAAACCCAAACAAATTTGACTGTTTTTTCCATACAATTGTTACAATTTTGTTCTAGTTTTTTCCCTAGTCATGATATAACGAACAAATATTGACTGTTTTTTTCCCATACAAGTTTTTACAATCTGTTCCAGTTTTTTTCCCCTAGTCATGATATAAGAAAAAATATTGACTGTCTTTTTCCATACAAGTTGTTACAATCTGTTCCATTTTGGTTTCCCTAGTCATGATATAACAAACAAATATTGACTGTCTTTTTCCAACAATTTGGTTACAATCTTTTCTAGTTTGGTTTCCCTAGTCATGATATAAAAAACCCAAAAAAAATATTGATGTATTTTTCCATACAATTTGTTACAATCTTTTCTAGTTTTTTTCCCCTAATCTGTATAATGAACAAACATTGACTGTTTTTTTCCATAAAAGTTGTTACAATCTGTTCCAGTTTGTTTCCCTATCATGATATAACAAAACAAATATTGACTGTCCTTTTTATACTAGTTGTACAAAAATAATTTTTTTTCTCATCTAATGATATAGCAAAAGCTGTCACAGATTTTATCCAGTTTGTTCTTGTGAGTTTTGGTAACAAGCTTGGCCACTTTTAAAAAGATTAGTCATTTTGACTGTGCATGGAAATTTTTAACAATTCCCTAGTTGTCCAAAATGCACAGATCTTGTGTTCTTTTCTAATTTCTAAGCCCCAAAGAGTTGCAGAAAGATTTGTATTTTATAAATGCAAAGCTTCCTTGCTCTATTCTGTTTTTTTGGGACTTTTTTCACCCCTGTTTTTTGATCTACACTACAAAATACTTTTAATTACTTTCTCTTTAAAATCAACAACATAAAAACAGACCAAAACATTAAATTTAAAAGGGAAGAAAATACATTTATTATTGAATGACCTTCTGTCAAAATGTGATGCCACAAATAATCAACTGTGATATCTTCACAACTTGTAGCTACAAATGTGACAATAACATGAGCCCTTTAAAACAATGGTATTATGTCTGGTGACTCCTCAACAAAAATTTACAACATCTAGTAAAGATCTTTCATCACATTCTTACTGGTTTATTACATTTCATATTTTCTGATATCGTTTTATTGTATGTAATGTAACAGCTTTTTAATTTTTGATGTTTTTACATGATAATATGGTTCTTTTGTAATGCTTTATAATCACCCCATAGAAACATTTCCAGTTTTTTTATAATTCAAAAAGTATAAAAAAAGCGATGTGAAACAGCATAACTTCCCGTCAATCATATGTCCCCTCAACATGGATATAACGGGCCCCTGAGAATGTTTTATAACATGAGCATCGAATGCCTAAAATATGAAATCTACAGTTACCGTGACATTAGCTAAAGTGCATAACACAACTCGCCTACTGCCCCACAGAGTGCCAAGTTCTGCCTCCCTGCAACCACCGTGAAGAATTGCAATGTTTTACGGGACCATTGTATCACACATATACAAACTATGAAAAATTTTGGTATTAAACATTAAATAAAAGTGAACCTTTTAAAAAATTTTTCGGGTTTAACATTTTATGTAAAAATAAAGGTTTTCCCATAGCAAAACATTGCCACTGGCGTGTGAAGTATTCTAGCAAACAACATATGAGGTGGGGATGGCCTGTTCACACCCCTAACCACCTTTCCATCTCAGACAATTTCTAGAAAATTGCCTGGTACCCCATTTTTACTAGATCGGATTAAACACCAGAGAGTACTGATTTTTTAAAAAATACATACCATAAAAAACGTGCACAGGAGAGTAGCTTGGATATCTCTCCCTTAAAATTATTGCTTTTGGTCAGAAAAACAGATTTTTTAATTCAAACAAAATCCCTTTCATAAATTTAAACAGAAAAAAGCTGATGTACATAAAGGTAATGATTAGTCAAATTTTGTGACTTACTAGTAATTTATTGTAAGTAATATTTCTCTGTGACTACAACGGTATAAAAACTCAAATTGCTTCTAACGAGACAGACACCAGGCCCCTAAAAGTACCATCTGTATAATTTGTAAAAAAAAAAATGAACTTGCAACCAGAGTTTATACTGTTCTAACAGCCTTTCTTCTAGTATCATCTTTTTCGTACTAATACCACCGCGCGTAGTTTTGTCAAGTGTTGAGAGGCAGCTTTGGAAACTTTCATGGGGGTCGTATTCAACCTGATATTTACAGCATGGATCAAATTGCCGGGGATACTGCGTATACTCCGGAAACACACCACACTTGAAAAAACCAAGGGGGGGGAACAAAAGTCCTTTTGGGGCCACTTTCCCACCAAAGAACAGCACCCGAGACCTGATATCACAGCAGTTTTGTGCAGGAGTTTCCACAAGAAATCCCTCGTGGGGTTTGGCCTCCCCAAGACGAGCTGGCTCAATAAACTATTGTCTCAGCCTTTGTTTCAAGGCTCTGTCCATTTGTAACTAAAAATTTTTCTGATAAATATTCTGCTCAAAAAATTTCCCTGATAATTGGCCAATCCTTGGGGCATCGGGGTTTAACAAAAAGGGTCAACAAAATTTTTAAATTTCTAAAAATATCATCTAGAAAAATTTTAAAAAAGGGTGTTATGCTTCTATGGAAAAAGGGTTACAAAAAACAATTCTTAATCTAACACACGGGGTTTCCCAAAACACAGCTGCGGGAGATTGGCAACAGACCGCCTTGCATTGGTTTCCTACAAAGGTATGAGTCCCCGGCCCTTCAAAAGCAATGGTAAACTCCCTGAACATAAACGGGGCCACCCCTGAAAAGGGGATTTTAAGAATTTTTGATGTGACAGAGACAGACATAACCTGGACAGGCATAAACCTGTTGTAATTTTTAAAAAACATTGTGAAAAATTTGTGTGACTTCACAGTTTTAGTCACATTTTTAAGGCAAGACTGAGGTTCTACTTTTGCAACTTATACATAAAACACAGAAAAGGAGTGGGTGTGGTGGTTTTTGGTCTGGACATGTGGGAGAAATAAATGGCTCTCGTGATGCATATAAAGGGGATACCCTGTACTATACCAGCAAGGCTCATTTGCTGAAATGACAAAAACCCCATGCAAGACTACTGCCATACCATATACACCACAAATAGAGGGCCACTATAGGCCCTGGAAAAAAACTGGCATGGGATCTTGAATTTTGATGGCCTTGAGATGAAAGTGTGAGAAATATTCTGCCACGGGATCAGTCCACCCCCCAAATCATGGGTGATGATGTCCATGGAAGGATGCTCTGCTACTTGATAAATAGCTTCAATGTCCACCGAGATTAATTCCATTAAATTACAGGTTGAATGTCCATGGAACAAGAATCCTGAATGATAGCTCACTTCAAATATCCACCACACGGCATCTGAAAAAAAAAAAGAAGCTAGCTGCAAATCCTTTACAGGATGTTGCAGTCAACCCCAGCATTTTTTGCTGTTGTGATCTCTTGGCAAGTTTATGTTCAGTAGTTTGCCATTGCTTTCCTTCTTATCAGTGACCATACTGGTCGATGACCATAGCTATTGTCTCCAATGAAATTGGAGACCACAACCTACAACTATCTGTCGGCTGCCCCTTCAAATTTTATCCATCACCTGCACCCATGGGTTTGGGCTCTGTGGGGGGGGGGGGGGGGGGGGGGGGGGGGGGGGGGGGGGGGGGGGGGGGTTTTTTTGGGGGGGGAAGCGGGCACTCCACTTGCCTCCCAAAGGGGTCCCCTTTAAACTAGTGGAAGGGGAAGGGGGGCACCCTTTTTTCCCCCTTTGATAGGGGAATCCCAACCTTTCCCCCCCTAACCCCTTGTATGGGGAACATTATAGTCTCAAATCTACAGACTTTTCATTCTTCACTTCATTAGGGGCAGCAGGTATTTTAAGGGGGGCTTAATATTTGGGGAAATGAGGGGTGGGGAAGGGGGTGTACAGGTGTGATGATTCCTCGTGTGAGCCCAGTATGAGAGCATTATGTCAGTCCTAATTTTTATAGAAGCCTTTTGGGGGTGGTGAAGGGGCCCCAAAGGTTTGGGGCCCCTGTGTTAAAAAAAGGGGACCAAATTGGGTTCCCATGGGTGTTTTGGGAAAGGGGCCCCTTTTGGGGGGAAACCATCCCGGGGGGCAAGGGAAAAACATCACAACTCTGAGGCCATGTAAAAAAACTTTCCAGGGGAGGCTAACCCTGGTCAACAAATGCCGGAAAAGTCAGAAGTTTTTGGCCCAAAAGGTGGGAATTTTAAAAAGCAGTTCTACTTTTTAAACAGGCCCAAAGGGAAATTTCGTCCCCCCAAAAAAAAAAAAAAATCTTGGAAAAAAATTAAAATTAAGGAAAAAAAAAGCCCTTGCTTTTCTAAACATTTTTAAAATGTTTCTTCGATTTAAGAATGTGAAAGTAAGGAAACTTTTACATGTGACACTCCGTCTGTATTCAAAATCCCCCAAATTTCCCCTTGGGGTAACAAGGGGAAATTAAAAATGAAACTGGGTTGTAAATTTTTAAAAGGTTTCATAAAGGGAAAGATTAGGTAACCCAACACCAACTCTCCCCGGGGACCCCCTGGGGCTTTTTAGAATAAACATATGTTCTTTGTTTCTTTTATAGGCTATGTTTACCTCTGACTTGTTAAATATCCCCTTTTTCCCTTTTTTCTTTTATAAGGCCCATTTTCCCCCTGGGCTTTTGAAAAAATTTAATTTTTTTTTTTCTTTTATAGGCTTTGGTTTTTCCTCTGACTTTTAAAAATATCATTTGTTCTTTGTTTTCTTTTTAGGGGGGGTATGTTTACCCCTGAATTGTTAGAAAAATTTATATTTTTTTTGTTTCTTTTTAGGGCCCATGTTTTAAACCCCGATTGTTTTTGAAATCATTGTTCTTTTTTTTTTTTTATAGGGTTTTTTTTAAAACCCCTGACTTGTTGGAAAAATTTATATGTTTTTTTTGGGGTTTTTTTTTATAGGCTATGTTTTTCCCTTTTGACTTGTTAAAAAATATCATATTTTTCTTTGTTTCTTTTATAGGCCATGACCAGACATTTAACCATAAACGACAATCAGCAAATAAGAAATGTAAAAGACACAAAGAAACAGATTGTTCCATATGTGCAATTCAAAATTAGGGCGTTTTGTTTTGGGGGGAAATGCGGAAATTCAGATATCTACCCTTGGATAACATCAGATGGAAATGCATCACTTTAGATAAGAAAAGGGAATAGGACCCGAAAAAAAAATGCATTCTATCAAAGAGGAATGCTATCTACAATAAGGCCCCTGTCCTTTAAAATTGAAAAAAGGTTTTTTGGGATGTTACATAGAACCCAAATTTTTTTTAAATTTTAAAGGCTGCGAATCCCGGGAAATTTTGTTTAAAAAAGGGAAAAAAACCCTGGAAAAATTTGGGGGGTGTAGTTTTTAGAAGAAATTTTGAAAAAAATTTTGGGCATCAAAAATGGGGCCCATCAGAAAAGTTTTTAAAGGGGAAAGCGAGTCGCAAAGACAAATTATCCAAAAAATCAGAAAAAGGCAGGGAAACGTTGGTTTTGGGCCCGTTATTTTAGAAATTTAAAAAAAAGGGGAAAATGTTTACAACCAAAAAAAGATTTGTGAAAAGAGAAATAGAGGGAAAACAGCGGAAAAAAATTTTTTACAGTCCTTTTGTCATGGCAATGGAAGGGAGTCAAACACAAAAAATGATTTTCCCTGAGTTCGAGATCGGGAATTTGTGGAGAGGAGGGTTGCCCAAAAAGGGACCCGGAGATTAAAAAATCACAAAAATTTTGGGCCCATCAACAATGGGGGAACTTTTTAAAAAAAAAAGTCAAAATTTTTTGGGGCCGTTTCAGTGCCAAAAAGAGGGTTTTTTAAAATGTATTCAAACCCTGCGGGCAACGCTAGTTTAAAAAAATTAAAAGTTAAAATTTTTTTTAGAATATAAACTTTAATTTTTGGGAACCACTTTTAAAGTGAATCATTTTTTTAAACCATTTCAAAACCCATAAAGAAGAAAATTGGGGCCTTTAAAATTAAAAGCTACAGGGACAAGGAAAATTTTTGGGCATTTTTACAAGGGGCTTTAAAAGAAAAGAAAAAGGCTCCTAAACGGGAAACATGTCTAGGAAATTGAAATTTCTTTAGCCCTATCAAACTCATCAAACTAGGAGTTTTTGTTTCACCCAAACCATACTCCCCCTTCCCAAAAAATTTTTAATGTGCTTTTCCCCTTCCTTTGCTTTTCCCATTCTACCTAAAAAGGGGCAGGTTTTTTGTATCAATCATCCCGGTTCCCACCCCTTGGGCCAGTCCGATATTGGGGTTCATTCCCCGCGTTTTTGCTTTCCATCGCAAAGCCCCTTTGGGGTTTTTTAAAAAATGCCCAAACAAAGGGTTTTTACACAGCAAAGGGGTTTGGCCCCTTTTTAAATTCCCCAGATGCTTGGAGACAGCAGAGGTGATAGGCATGGTTTTTAGAAGAAAGGGGAGTGGTTTTAAACCCAAGGGGGAAACCCAGCACCCTTTTACAAGGGGGGTTTGGGGAGTAATTGGATTAATAAAACCCTAAATCAATCCAAAGGTAAAATGTCAAAAAGATGCAATTTGTCACTGTAACACTTATAAAGCCACCCTCCCGGCCTAGGGGTTAGCGGGGGTTTTTTTTCCTAATCTTGCCAAAAAAAAACAACCAAATTTGCGAAAGATGCGGGTGTTGATAAGGGTGTCCTGTAAAGGGTAGGGGAACAAAAAAAAAACACCACAATTTGAAATCCCAATTTAAAATAATAATTTTTATTCCCTGGGTTATTTCAGGCGGGGCAATGGGGTTTTTAAAATTAAAAAAAAGTCAAATTTTAAAAACCAGAAAATTAAATATGATTTGTGCAAATCGAAAACTGACAAAGAAATACAAGATAATTTAAACATAGAAGTAAAGAACAAATCTGATGTATTGTCTGATCTAGAGATCCTATTTCAATATGTGGATGATCAATGGGCAAATGTTAAAGAATTCAATCAGTTTAGCTGCCTATTCCAAAATTAAAGAAAGTGGGTCGTCAGACATGGATGACTGAAGAAATTTTACAGCTAATGGAAACAAGAAGACAACAAAAATAATCCTGCCAAATATAAAGAAATTCAGAGAAAAGTCAGAACATGATGTAAGGAGGCAAAACAAGCATGGCTCGAGAAATATTGCATAGAAATTGAAATACAACACAACAGTAAAAATACCAAACTAATGCACCAAAAAATTCAGGAGCTTACTAATCAAAGAACACATACATTAGCAGGCTGCCTAAAGACAAAAGATCAGATTTTACATGTATGGTCAGATTATGTGAAATACCTTTATGATGATAACAGAGAAGAACAGCATGATATTCAAAATAATAATGAAGGACCATCAATTTTGAAAATGAAGGTTCAGATTGCTCTTAACCATTATGAAATCTGGCAAGACCCCCGGTTCAGACAGCATCACAACAGAAATGATTAATGCTTTAGAAGAATACGGAATAGATAAAGTTACCAGACTCCTGAATACCATATATGATACTGGAGATATACCTCATGAATTATGTAATTCTGTATTTATTGCAATCCCAAAGAAATCAGGAGCCTTGGAATGTGATCAACATTGAACAATTAGTATAATGAGTCACATCATGAAGATTTTGCTAAGAATTATCATGCAAAGAGTTAGGAAGAAAATATAACCTGAAATAGGAGATGAACAATGTGGGTTTGTAGAAGGCAAGGGTACAGTAAATGCTGTGTTAGTTAGTTAGTTAGTCGACAGATCATCCTCATTGCACATCGAACCATTCAGTCCATAAGTACTTGGATCCCCTCCTCAGCAAATCCTGCAGCGTGTAGCGGCCAACGACACCAGTTCTGTGTTGGTTTATCAGTCTTCTTTGGCTTCCTGCATAGTGTTCTTGTTTGGCCACCCCTCTTTTAATTTGCTATTCTCACTGTCTGGCCATGGTTGTAGATTCAGTCATCACTTGGTTCTCGCAAAAGTCTCACTTCTCGTAGAGCACTCAGAATGTCAGCCTGGTCCATGGCGCGTCTGCCCTCCACAGTAGCCTTACCTGCGAGCTTGTCAGCCCGCTCATTTCCTTGTACTCCTGCATGCCCTGGCATGAAGATGAAACTAATCTTTGCCAGCCGAGACCGCTCCAGAGACAGCAACCATGGTCTTCGATTCCACCCCATCTCTATCCTCTTGAGCATGCTCATTGAGTCGCTAAGGAAACATGCCCTAGTGAATGCCTGTGTCTCGAGCCATGTTATTGCTTTACTTACTGCCACGAATTACAGTAATTGAACATTCTATAGAAGTAAACAAAGATCTACACCTCTGCTTAATTGACTACACAAAAGCGTTCGATAAAGTGAGACATGTCGACATGATAAGGATGCTTGAAGATCTACAAATTGATGGAAAAGACCTTAGACTTGTAAAAAGCATATATTGGAAACAACAAGCTGCCATAAAAATTGATAATGATGTAGGTCAATATCAGCCTATTAAGAGAGGTGTGAGACAGGGATGTGTAATGTCTCCAGATCTTTTTTCCCGGTACAGTGAACATATTTTCAGAAATATAGAAGATATGGAAGGAATCAACATTGGGGACAATACATCAATAACATTAGATATGCAGATGATACAGTCTGGATTGCAGACAATGAACAGGACCTGCAAAATCTAGTAGATGCAGTTGTTGCACACAGTGAACAACTAGGGTTAGAACTGAATTGTAAGAAGACACAGACTATGGTCATCACTAGGAAGGAAGAAATACCACAATGTAATATACAAGTAAATGGGAATATTCTTCAACAAGTGAATCTGTACAACTATCTCGGAACAGTCATAACATCTGATGGGAGATGCCTTGAAAAGATTAGAATAAGAATCGCCATGGTGAAGGTAGCCTTTTGCAAGATGAAAAACATACTGTCCAATAAAAAGATATAAACTGAAACGAGAAAAAGTATTGAAGTGCTACACAGAACCTGTACTTTTATATGGATGTGAAGCATGGACAATGAGCAGTCAAGCTGAGAAACATCTGATGGCTGTGGAAATGTGGTTTCTGAGGAAAATGCAAAGAAAATATCATGGACAGACAGAAAAACCAATGTCCTTCAAGAAACAAATGAAAATCATAAACTGATTAGAGACATTAGACGTAGACAGTCAAAATTTTTTGGGCATGTTAGTTATGAGAATGAATTGGAGAACTTGGTGACAACTGGCAAGATCGGACAGAACAGACCAAGGGGAAGACCAAGAATTAAACACCTGGATGGCTTGGCCACATGGCATGGTCGAGACAGAAACACGGAGCTGATCCACGACTCTGGTGATCGAGTGAGACGGCAGAAAATGACCGCCCATGCTTATCAGCTTGGTACATGCACATGATGGATATTTATTTGTATGTATCCAACCAAGTGATATATTTATATGACAGTGTGCCATGACAACGGCTCAATCCTTGTGTCTGTATTTGTAAAAAAGAATAGTTACTGAGTTACTGTGTACTCATCTTAGTGAATTTAATTTTTTTTTTTTTTTAATGAAATGCTTTTTTTTTTATGTTGTGAGAAATGTAAATAAAGAATTGTTTGACCATAATTCTGCGCCTCAGAACAGGACAGAATAGATTACGCAACCATGTGTATACAAATAAAATTCAAGACAGGTGATTCAGCCATGTGCACACACATGTGGTTTGGCGTTGCAGACAGCAGAGCACATACTCCAAGACTGCCCAATGTTATGTACAACACAACATATCTAGGCAAACCTTCTGGCCTAGAGTGACTACAGTGGAAGATAAACTCTATGGACCGCTGACTGAACTCAAAAAGACTTAGTAGTTTTAAAGTAAATAGTTACAATAGTGTAAGACTTGAAGTAGTGTGTATACTGTTGTGTTAGATTCATAATTAAACAATTAAACAAGAGAAGAGAAAGTCAAGCGACAACATTGCAGTTGAGTTGTTATAGACATAGTAATAAATAGTTCAAGCGAACGAAAGAAGAAGAAGAATGAATCAATGTGTATGGCCCTATTATTAACAAAAATCTATAACGAGTGGAGTTTTGCTCATTTACCTCACGCAGTTGTTGGTTGAAGAACTCAAGAAGTTCCTCGTCGTACCCACCAAGATGACTTTCCTCTACACTGTCAGTTTTGGTCGAAACTCAAACTAATTTTCTGCCGTCGAAGATTTACTCAAGGGAAGTGACTCTTCTATTACTCCAAGACAATGTTTTCCCGTTGCGAATTTGAATAATGAATGATGATGTAACAAACAATATTACTGTATTGCACAATTTGTAGCTGGCATATTCTGTTCTTCTGCTTCTTCTTTTGTTCGCTTGAAATTTGTTTATAACTGCAATGGTATCTCTTGTATGAATTTAACTGTTGTTTTTTTTTTTTTTTAGTTCACTCAGTGGTCCTTAAGTTTTTTTTTACCTTCCACAGTTGTTTCTCCAGGCCAGACGGTTTGCCTCCATCCTTCCATCATGTGCCATGCCGGTAATTGGAGTCTCCGTGACGAAGTGGTCAAGCCGTTTGACTCGGGCTCCGAAGGTTGTGGGTTCGATTCCGGGCTGCGTCCTTCGGTTCACGAGTGAAATTTTTCGGAGACTCCTGTGGGTCGTCGCTAGAGCTTCGGAGTTCGTGCCTTGTGCGACGCTTTCCGCGCTGCGGAAAGAGACCGAGCCATATGGGATAAGACCCGGTGCAATGAAGTCGATCCTGTCGACTTTTAAACGACTTCTTTTAAGCCGGTAAGCGTGGGCGGTCATGATTCGCCATTTCGCTCTATCATCAGAGTCGTGGGTCGGCTCAGTGTTCCTGTCTCGACTATGCCACGTCGCTAAGCCATCCAGGCATTTACTTCTCTGTCTTCCTCTTGATCTCTTTCCCTCGATCTTGCCAGTTGTCGCCAAGTTCTCTAATGTATTTCTTCTCATAACGTGCCCAAAACATCTTGACTGTTTACGCCTAATTTCTCTAATTAGTGTACGATTTTCATTTGTTTCTTAGAACCCATTGTCATTGGTTTTTTCTGTTTGTCCATGGTATTCTTTGCATTCTCCTCAGAAGCCACATTTCCACAGCCATCAGATGTTTTTTCAGGTTTGCCTAGATATGTCATTTCTTCTTCTTCTTTCGTTCACCTGAACTATGTTTATAACTGCAATGTTGTCTCTTGTATGAATCTTTTTTTAGTTCATTCAACGGTCCATAGAGTTTATCTTCCACTGTTGTCTCTCTAGGCCAGAAGGTTCGCCTGGATATGTCATATTTTGGGCAGTCTTGGAGTATGTGCTCTGCTGTCTGCGGCGCCAATCCACATGTGCACATGGCTGATTCACCAATCTTGAATTTTGTATACAAGTGGTTGCGTAATCTATTGTGTCCTGTTCTGAGGCGCAGAATAATGATTTGTTGTGATCTGTCCATAATGTGGTAGTCATCTTTTGCAGGTTTTGGTGGCTTTCTGATTTGATCACTCTTTTCTTTTGGTGGTATGTAACCGGCACATCAGGTTGCTCTTCTATTGCTCCTCCCTTAGCTAATCCATCAGCTCTCTTGTTTCCGGGTACTCCACAGTCAAAAGAGGCAGCCAAAATGAGCAATCTAGACACTTTGATGGAAGCTAAGTCGCAAAGACAACTTATCACAAACATCAGCAGGGGGCAGTCATAATTTTTTGGCCGCATTATTAGACGACAAACACTAGAACATGTGAAAACCGGATAGATTTTTCGGAAAGAGGGAGATAGAGGAAGACAGCGAAAGACAAATTCGCGAGTTTTGTGTCTTGGCACAGAAGGGAGTCAACACATGAATTGGTCCATGCCATTGGAGATGGTAATGTGTGTAGAAGCATGATTGCCCATGCCAGCCGGCAAGGCATTTCATTCTGATATTGAGGCTGGGAGTCCAGGTTAGTTTGTATAATGCGGATCGAAATCCATGACTATTGGGCAGACAAGGAACCGTCTAAGTAACTATGCAATGCATTCATTCATTGATTCATTCAGTAGCATGTCCTTTACAGAACCTCGCTCCCATAACAACCTTCCGTAAAACCTCTCGATCATAATAAGCAAGATGTCCCGCGTCCGATACACCCATCTAGAGATCATCCGCCACATCCTGCACTCTTCTTCTCTTTGGCCTTCCTTTTCCTCTCTTCCCAGGCATATACCCCTCCATTATTGTTCTCTCCAAAATGTCGTGACGTTTCAAGTGACCAAAATATTTCAATATTTTTTGTTTTATCGTCTTTAATAGTCAACCTTCTTCAAAATTAAGCTCGTGAAGTATGGATGCATTTGTTCTTTTCTTTACCCAAGATATTCTTAGAACTCGTCTATAACATTTATATTCAAAGGCATTTATGCGCTGTTCAGCTTGTTTGGTAAGTGTCCAGGTCTCACAGGCGTATGTTGCAATGGGAAAGATGCATCTTCTTCTTCTTCTTCTTCTTCTTCTTCTTCTTCTTCTTCTTCTTCTTCTTCTTCTTCTTCTTCTTGAAGTATGGTCTCTTGTATGGTATCTTCTTCTTGGATCATGGTAGATCATGATATTTTAATTAGAAAATTCAAACAAATGAAAACTAGCACAGGTATGGTGAACCTAATTACGTCATTTTTATCCGACAGACAACAAGTAGTGTCCTTCAATAACTGTCTATCAAAACCCACACAACTTAATATTGGTGTGCCTCAGGGCTCAATACTAGAACCGCTGCTTTTTGCAGTTTATATTAACGATCTTCCTTTATATCTCAATACTTCGTGTGACCTATTTGCAGACGACTGCACTATATACACTAGTCAAGAGAACCTTAGTGACTTAGAGAGCTCTTTGCAAAACGAACTTGATAACCTTAGTAGATGGAGCAATGAAAACCGCATGATTATTAACATCGACAAAACCAAATCCATGCTAATAACGACCAGACAAAAACTACAGACCCTAGCTATAACTGGGATACCGCTCGATCTCCACGTGGACACGTTACCTATAGTTAATGTAAATGAACACAAAACATTAGGTCTTTTAATTGACAGACATCTAAACTGGAGCTCTCATGTTCACGTCCTCACCAAGAGAATAGCACAAAAAGTTTACCAACTTACTAAAATTCAGCACTTCTTGGATGAAAGCACACGAAAAATATTCTATGCATGCTATATCCAATCACCTCTCGACTATTGTTCCACAGTCTGGGATGGGTGCCCTAAATCTAATATGAAACGACTGTGTTCGCTTCAAAACCGCGCTATACGTCTAGTTTCTGGCATAAAGCACGTTGAAAGTAATAACTTATATAGTCATCTAAGACTTCTACCACTTCGAAAGCGATTCCTTTTTAACAAAGCCAAATTAGTGAATAAAATTATATCTGAAAATACCCCAGAGTATCTTCTACCGTTAATTCAATCTAATGCAATGAACAGCAAGCGCTTAAATTTATTACAGGTTCCTAAGCCTAGATTGGACTTATACAAAACATGTCTCGCGTATTCTGGTGCTCACTTGTGGAATAGCCTTCCACCAGATCTGAAAACGCCAATGAGTCCCTACACATTCAACCGAAAACTCTTTCAATACTTACTTCATACCGACTATATGCCTCCATAAGTCACCTACTGGTATAATTTTTTCACTATCATTTTACACTGTGTGAGTGAGAGAGTGGGTGAGAGAGTGAATGAGAAAGAATGTAAGCGAGAGAGTGAGTATGAGACAGAGAGAGTGTGTATGCGCGTGTGCCTGCGAGGGTGAAAGAGTAAGTGAATGTCTGTGTACACGTATGTGTGAGAGATTGAGTGAGAGAATGAGTTAGTATGAGAGAGAGGTTGTGTTGTGTGTATACCTGTTTGTG